>JAODPA010157810.1:0-14454 GCA_025585075.1 Nepenthes mirabilis
TGCAATTTTTTGATTTAATTGTGTGTTTTTTTTTAAAAAAAATTTTTGTCTTTGTATATACCTTCAAATTTAAGTTTTAAAGATGATGAGTACGCTTATAGTGGGTTGGCCTAAGAAGGAGGAACGACCCAAATCTACAAATGCCCAAATATAAGCCTAAACGGTCAATAGGAATCGTTAACCGGATGAAAAGTCAAGGAAACCAGTATAAGGACGAAGAATTGGCACAAAGAGACGGTCAACATTTCTATTGATTAGAAGCGCTACAGTAGGTCGGCACATAAGCAAGTCTTATGTGGCCAAGCCTAGTCTGGCCCACACTGTCATCCGCAACCAACAACGGTCTTTCCCCATAATTTTGCGCTCTTCTAAAAGGCAATCTCCATGGTAACAATCACCCGTAGATTCAGTGTGCCTCACACAAGAAAAATGCCAAATTCTCTCCTCTATCTACAGCAAGCCCTAGCTGTTACAAAATATAGAAGGAAGGCAATCCTCCCAAGAAGCCGTTACCGCTATTAAAGTCCCAGACTAGGAAAGGAAACCTGTCCAGCAGAGTACAGGAATCAAGCACTCTTGTCAAAGGAAAGATGCCGAACATCTCAACTATAAAAACCCATGGAGTCCTTACTCTAGGAAACGCTCCGATTTTTGCTAATAGTTGTACTTGTTATGCTAAGAATCACTCATCAAAGTCCTAACTCTATTAAAGGCGCTCTTGAATTTACTCTACGTTCTCACAAGCTTCCACGCTAATAGAACGTCTCTCACTCTTTCCCTGTCACTACATTCCTCAAGAACACAATGTCAGAAACCAGCACTCCTTTTGAGCAATAGAAAGCATTTTGCTTCGAAAGTGTAACATCTACCACAAACACTCTCAGCATTTCTCCTTATTCTGTTTTTTCCTTAACCTTCTCAATTATTGGAAAGCTATTTATTGACTTGAACGTTAGAATATTTTCGATGGGATAACATCCCGCCGAGCCTGACCGCTCGTTTGTTGTAGTAGTGTACAGGATCCATAATCGGTGAACGGAGCCGGACTCAACAATTGACTTGACCGAAACCTATTCAAAGTTTGGATCCATGATGCATTATTGGCGCCGTCTATGAGAGGCGCTTACAAAAAAGCCTACCACCTTGCTCATATACTTTTCTCAGCGCCACCTTCAAAGTTCGTGTCGTCAACTAAAATGGTGAACATGAGGGCACAAGCAATCAAGCCCACCAGAGACGTGACCTCGCCCGACCAGGACCACGCTGCTAGTACCCTGTCAACGGGACAGTCAATGGGGTACCCACACCCTTTTTCCAAAATCTGTTGGAGTACATACAGAATACAAACAAGATGCCATAGATGCTCTGCCCCCACAAATAGTGCGCCCAACAGGGGGCTCCACCAGCGATAGCCCCTACACCGGCCTCTAAGAGAGGAGGCCAAAGGAAGAAGAAATCGGCCAGGAAATCAAGAAGGTTGGCCTACCTTCAGATGCCGGAGTCCTCACAGGCCCAGAGTCAACTAAGGCGTGAGGAACGTTCAGGCAGCATGACTCCGGAGGAAGGTTTAGAACGAAGGAACCCTCGATATTCTCTGGTAGAATCATGACTCTAGGTCCAAGGAGTCTCCCGGGCAATCAGATCCACTGGAGGCATAGCCAGCCGGTTATTAGCCACACCAGAGGAAAGACGGAGTTAAGAACATTCCTCAATTCCAAAAGATCAGCCAATGCAGCCTGAAAAAATAAAAAATGGGAGAAGATTTGGAACCACGATGAGCGCACGATAGATCTTTACAGCTCTCCTTTCACAGCGGGGAATTTAAACTATCTGATGTCGGCAAAATTCAAAATACCAACCCTTGACTCGTACGATGGGAGTACTGATCCCATGGATCATTTCAATCATTTTCGCACCCATCAAAGCCTGCAAGAGTCTGATGACGCATCCATGTACTACTACTTCCCACTTACCTTGAAGGGGGATGCACGCATTTGGTTCTATCACCTCCCCTTTGATTTGATCCAAAGTTTCTGGGAGTTAACTGATCTCTTCTTGGCATAATATGCCTCTAGTTGCCGAGAAGAAAAGTAGCATTGGTATCTATCGCATATCAAGCAGAAGTATCGGGGGAATTGACGAAGATTTTTGGATCGCTTCATGGCAGAAGTCAAGCGGATCCCTAGGCTCATGGAGGAGATAAAGCCTGGCAATTTTATCCCTGCGCTGACATGTAGAGATTTCTTTAGGCACCCGATGCATAAGAATCCATAGACTTTTCGGGAAGCAGAATCTATCACCAGGGCTTATGCTACAGCTGAGGAGGCTAACGAGGCTAAGCGTCCCAAGCGGACCGAGTAGCCTCTCTCTTTCCCAACAGAAGGAAAGAGAAAGTACAGCGGCAGCGACCACTCCCGCAGGAAGCACCACAGGACCGGACCGCTAGAGCGTAAAGATTATAGGCCGATCAACCTGACGCCCTTGACTGACATACCTTCAAACGTCCTCATGTAGATTTGTGAAAAAAAAATTCCTTAAGTGGCCAAAACCACTTAACAAAGTAGAAGGAAAAAATCGTGGCAAGTACTATGATTTCCATCGATCTCCCGGACACTCCATGGAGGATTGCAAGACTCTCTAGTGGGAGATAGAAGAGCTGATCCGTAGAAGCCACCTCACCAGGTTCATCAAGAACCCTGACCAGAGCTCCGGCATTGCGAGCGGAGAGGGACTTGAGCATTCTCCTCCACAGAATAGGGTCGTAGTAGGAGTGGTCAACATAATCACGACTCGACAGGCCAAAACTCCGACGGACCACAAGGAACGGCAGACTGGGAGGAAGAAATGGCGCATTGAAGATAATGTCATTAGTTTTAGCAAAGATGACTTAGAATATGTAATTTCTCCCCACGCAGACTCCCTTATTGTATATGTACTCATTTCAGACAGTAGCGTTGATGACCAATTGAAACGAGTATTTATTGATAATGGAAGCTCATGTGATTTTCTTTACTTTGATATGTTCTTTAAACTAAGTTTGAAAAAGAGTTAGTTAAAACCTGACGAAGGCCCGCTATATGGCCTTGACAATGAATCTGTGCCCATTCAAGGGATGATTAAGTTAGAAATTACCCTAGGCACATACTCAAGAACGGCGAGTTGTACGCTCACCTTCTTGGTGGTCGACCTACCCTCCATCTACAACGTTATACTAGGCCGTCCTTGCCTAACAGCATTCAGAACTGTCACATCAATTCCGTACTTGAAGATGAAAATTTCAACAATATGCGGTGTGGGCAAAGTGTTAGGCGACCAAATCACCGGACTGACGTGTTATATGTCATAGATCGCCCCAAATGGTAGTGCCAAGTCAGCAGGAGAACTCGACCATTGAGACGAAGCGACTCTACAGCAAGGCAATCCGAAGAGACAACCGATTTAGTCTTGCTGAACCTGAAAAATCTGTAAAGGTGCGTTCAGATCAGCGGCACACTCAATGGGACATTGTGTGATGAGCTGATCACGTTCTTGCGACGGAACACTGACATCTTTGCGTGGATTCCCGCCGATATGCCTAGGATTCCGGTCGGAGTAATGGTCTACAAGTTGGGCCTTGATCTCGACCGCAAGCCCATCAGTTAGAAGTAGAGGAATAACTTTGAGGAAAAGTTAATCACAATCCGGAAAGAAGTAAAAAAGCTGTTGGATGCCGGCTTCATCAAGGAGGTTCAACACCCGGATTGGCTTTCCAACATCGTCTTGGTCAAGAAAAGTAATGAAAAATGATGAATGTGCGTCGACTTCACCAACATTAACAAAGTCTGCCCAAAAGATAGCTTTTCTTTACCCCGGATCAACCTATTGACGGACTCCACATCTGAACAAGAGTTGTTGACCTTCATGGACGTATACTTGAGTTATAACAAGATCTAGATGAGCCCAGAAGATAAGGAGCACACCTCATTCATGATGGACCAAGGCACCTATTGTTATAAGGTCATACCTTTTGGTCTAAAAAATGCGGGAGCCACTTACTTGCGGCTCATGAATAAGATGTTCGAAAAGTAAAATGGCCGCAATATGGTGGTGGATGTCGACGACATGCTCGTCAAGAGTAAGGTCACCGATGACCATATTCGAGATCTAGCTGAATCTTTTAAAGTACTCCGCGCACATAATATGAAGTTAAATCCAGATAAGTGCATTTTTGGAGTATCCTCAAGAAAATTCTTGGAATTTATTGTCTCCCAGTGAGGGATTGAGGCAAATCCAGAGAAGATTAAGGCTCTCGCAGACATGACACCTCCATGGAGCGTCAACGATGTCCAGCGGCTAACTGGACGACTGGCGACCTTATCCCGCTTCTTAGTGAAGTCAGGTGACAAGTATAAGCCTTTCTTTAAAGTATTGAGGGGAACAAAAGTAAACGGATTCCAGTGGACGACGGAGTGCCAGACAGCCTTCGAGGAATTGAAGCGGTATCTGGCCAGCCCACCGTTGTTAACATTGCCTAAGGACGGAGAGGAGCTGTACCTCTACCTGGCTATGTCGGAGATGGCCCTTAGTTCCGTCTTTGTATGCCAGGATTTCGATACCTAGCGACCGGTTTACTATGTAAGTAAAACATTGAACGGCCTAGAGATGCGCTACCGACATGCGGAAAAGTTGGTCTTGGCGCTTATCTTCTTCGCTCGGAAGTTGAGACATTACTTCTAGGCTCATCGCATGATTGTTCTCTCCGACCAGCCTCTTAAGAGCATTCTCCAGAAACCTGATGTTGTTTTGCGGTTGGTAAAGTGGGCTATCGAATTGTGAGAGTACGACATTAAATTCTGACCCTAGCCCGCCATTAAAAGGCAGGCTCTAGCTGACTTTATCGTCGAGGCCACGACACCAATTCTTGAGGAACAACCCTCTAAGGACACAAAACAGCATGAGGAAGAGCCGAAATGGGTCCTCAACATGGACAGATCATCTATGGACTTAGGCAATGGAGCCGGAGTAATCCTAAAAGCCCCCAGATGGGTTTGAGATAAAGTACTCACTTTAACTCGACTTCTCGACGACCGACAATATTGCTGAATATAAAGCCCTGTTGGTTGGGTTGAGGCTGGCTAAAGAGTGCTCGGCTAAATGACTGACTGTCTACAGCAACTCTAAGCTAGTCGTTACCCAGGTTAACGGGAGTTTCAAGACATGTAGCACTCACCTGGCTAAATACTTGGCAAAGGTGAAGGAGTTTAATAGAAGATTTGTCAAGGTGACCCTTTTCCATGTTTTCAGAGCTGAGAACTGAAAGGCAGACCAACTTGTTAGGGTGACGGTAGCCAAAAACCCGGAGCAGTACTTGAGGGACATGCGGAAAATTCTTAGTGCTCCAAGCACGGAGGAACAGGAAGCAATGGAGATCTCCAAAGTAGAAAACTGGATGACGCTGTACCAAAAATACCTGACGGATGGAACGCTTCCAGAAGACGCGAGCGAAGCCAAGTGGGTTAAGAAGACAGCTGGCTAGTACACCGTGGTCGATGGACAGCTATATTGCCGTGGTTACTCGACTCCGTACCTCCGGTGCCTCACTCCAAAGGAGGCCGACTGCACCCTAGGTAAAGTCTACCTCGGGATTTACAGATCGCATATTGGCGGCAAGAACTTGGCATTCAAAATCATGCGTCAGGGTTACTACTAGCCAACGATAAAAAAGGATGCGCTCGAGTTCGCAAGAAGGTACAAGAACTGCCAGCTCCATGACAATTTTCACCTCCAATCGCCCGCTAAACTAAAATCCCTCCAGGCTCCTTGGCCATTCGCGCAGTGAGGGCTCGACATTCTTTGTCCGTTTCCTATTGCATCAAAATAAAGAAAATTTATTATCACAGGCATCGACTACTTCACCAAGTGGGTTGAAGTAGTCCCGCTGGCCAAGATCACAGAGCACAACGCTCTTAAATTTATTCGCCAGAATATAATAAGCAGATCTGGCATTCCCGACGTCATTATCGCTCACAACGGAACCCAATTCTTGGAAAAGCGTTTCACCAAGTATTGTACCAATTTAGGTATCAGATTGGTCCATATTTCGATGGCGTACCCACAATCAAATGGACAATAAGTGGCGTACCCAGAAGCATTTCACCTGCTCGTTACTAAACCTTGGTCATCCGAGCAGCCCATAAGTGGTCATACTCAAACCCTGGTCATCCAGGCGGCCAATAAGTGGTCGTACTTAAACCCTGGTCATCCGGGCCGATCATAAGCAGTTGTATTTAAACTCTAGTCATCTGAACGGTCTACTGACGATCGAACTAAACCTTAGTCATCGAAATGGCCCGTTCGTAATCAAAATCTTAGGGGGCTTGAATAGTGCACGTGACGACCTCCAACACAAGGAGATATTGTGACCAGTCTGCGATGGTCGACAGAAGCAGGGCAGTCCACCCCAAATGTTGGCCGCCCAAGTACACACTAGGATAGCGCCACCAAGTTGTTACTCCTGCATGAGTATAGATTAGGCTTGGCACGACATCCAGGTTGACCCTGATGTCTACTCAAGGGCTCAAGTCCCTTGAAGAATGCCAATGACATCTTATGCAAGACGGATGGCCAGCTTACACACACAGAGTTGGCTGGACATCTCGGCAACAAGGGATTGGGAATAACAATGAAGGAAAACGATAACAAGTATCACTAAAACAACCGTTTTATTGATTATGCATATTCACAATTACATTAATTACAAAAACTAGGGAGGAGCAGAGCTCCCGGGAGATGGTGCCGACGGCCTTTGATCACTCCAGGGCCCCGCCACAAGGCTCACATGGTGCTGGGTAGAACGATTATCTGGGCTGAGAAACTTGACTGGAAAATTAGGATCAATCAACTATGCAATGCGCCAGCTAATATTGATTCCCTCCTATAACTGTGCCACCAGCATGTTTGAGATCTCATGGGGACGAATGCCAGCGGTCAACTCATTCTCCAGCGTAGTCATCTATCCCGCAAGCTGATCAATATGCCTCGTGCCCCAATCAACTTCTTCTTTGAGACGAGCGTTCTCCTCCCTGAGTGTGTCATTTTCGTCCACAAGACCCGTCACCACGGCTTCTCTAAGGCTAGCATTCTCCTCTTTTAGTCTGGTGATCTCCACCTCTAGGTTGGCCAGCACGGACTCCAGGGCAACCGTATCCTCCCAGTGCTCCACCTTTAGCACTTCCAGCTCCTCAACAAGCTAGGCGATCAACTTATCTCTGTTGAAGATCGCGCCGGTCTCGCTAGCCAAGTGCCTTAACAACTGCACCCGAAACTTTCTCTGTCTGTGAAAATGGTAAATGTCAGCAACGAAAAGACTGAAATAATAATACTAATAACAAGTCGAAAAAGCTTACCTTCCAAACCCTGCACGCTAGCAGCATTGGCCTGACATGAGACCTTGGCTCTGATGGCGGAGGGCTAGAAGTGGGGCCCTCCCAAGCAAGCCTAACAGTGGCCTCCTCCACCGATTCCTCCAGTAGCTCTACCGCAAGATCCTCCATCCCCACTTGCTCCTCAGCGATGGGCTCCACCAGCCTCTCTGCAGCATCAGCAGGTTCTTCGGCAACTGTCTCCTCCACACTGACACTAATCACCAGTGGTGGCTCTCCAACAGAAGGGATCCCTAGCGTCTCTTGAAGCTCCTTAGGAGCAGGGTCATTGAATGGTGAGATAATCGGCACAATAGGAGGCTCAGCAGGTGTCTCCTCGAGTTACCTGGCTGGTGTCTCCTCCAGCGGACCAGCAGCCTACTCTACGATGGGCTGAGTAGAGGGATCCAATCACCTCACGTGCTCCGGCTGCTGGAGGGCCAGAGCGACGCAACTAGTGTCGGAGCATAGTTGGGCCCTATAAAGCTCGATGGAGGATTCTTTGCCGCCCATGCCAGAGCTATCTCCTACCCCAACAAGCTGGCCGACCAGAACACTCCCTAGATCGGTTGAGGAGGAGGAAGAGGGCCTTATTGCGGCCACCATTATCGTCCTCTTTACGACTGGACTGGAGGGAGACTCTTTACCGAATGGCTCCCTGATCACAAGAGCCCCTGCTTTCCTCTTCTTAGGGACCTTCACCGTTTTTTGCTCAGTAGACGGTGGCCCCCACTTAGCCTTCTTGGCCTCATCATGAGAGACCAGATGGTCTCTCCGAAACTTCGCAAGGTGGGCCTCTACCAACTTGAATAACCACCCCAGAGATTCCATTTTTGCCTCAGGAGGAGTCCCGGTGTAGGCTTTAGGAACCTTGCCCCATTCCCTGGTTAACGGCCGGGACTCACCCACACAAACAAAGAAGAACCGATTCTTCTAATTCTTCAAAGAGTTGTATATGGCAGCGCTGATTTGGAGGCCGCCACATGGTGCCAGGGAGATCCTCTCTACTCCCTAGTTGCACTTAAATAGGACCCTTACCATTTCCACCGTCAGCAGCTTTGAATGCTGACGAAGGAAAATACAGAGCGTGCACAAGTACTGCACGGCGTTAGCATGAAACTGTGCGACGGAAACTTGGAGGGCCATAAAGATCTGCAGCAGCTCATTGGGGATTGGGATGCGAAGGCCACTCCTCAGGTAGGCATCGTAGATGGTGACGAAGCCCTCTAGCGGCAAGCATGCCCTGTCTTACTTGATAGGGACACAGAAGATCGTCTCCTTTGAAATGTTGTGTTCCACGCATAACTTTTTCACATCAGGTTCTCTAAGGACAGAAGCAATTTTGAGAATGGAAGTCATGAACGTGGAAGCAAAGAAGTTGTAAAACACTTATGGTTTTTCAGCAAAGGAAAGATGAAGGAAAGCGTGGGAAATTCAAAAGGAAAACGGACGACTTAAAAGGCAATGTGAGCGCCGGTCAGAATAACCATCTCATAAATGTGCGCCATCATTGCTGCCATGTGACGTTGCTTGAACGAGCGCAGTTGAATCAGATCCTCAAGTGCATTAATTACCAAGATCTTTAATTCACCGTATGCAGACACATAGCCACCTTTTTGTCTGACAGAACAGCTAATGATGGCACGTCACTCTACTCCCACAGGTTCTTCGGATCTTGGCCTTGACGGTCAACGAATCCAGTTAACAATTTCTTCAGCAGGTTCTCCAAATCTTAGCCTTAATGATCAACGAATCCGGTCAACATTTCCTTCAGCAATTCTCTAAATCTCGGCCTTGACGGTTAACGAATCTGGTCAATAATTCCTTTAGCAGGTTCTCCGGATCTTGGCCTTGATGGTCAATGAATCCTGTCAACATTTTCTTTAACAGTTCTCTGGATTTTGGCTAGGATGGTCAACAATTCCTTCAGCAGGTTCTTCAAATTTTGGCTAGGACGGTTAACGAATCCGATCAATATTTTTTTCAGTAGGTCTCTAGATTTTGGCTCGGATGGTCAATGAATCTGATCAGCTCCTTTTGCAAGAGTGTGCCAGGTTGTCTTAAAAGGTCAACAGTTCTGGTCAATGGATCTTGACGGACGCCAAGTCACGTGACCCACCATGAACATGCTAGAGGTCGGAATTCAGACTACCAGTATGGGGGGCTAGTGATGGGCACGCCCATAGTAGGCTAGCCCAAGTAGGAGGAACTACCCAAATCCACAAATGCCCAAATATAAGCCTGAATGGTCAATACGAAACGTTAATCGGACGAATGGCTAAGAAATCCAGCATAAGGATGGGCAATTGGTATAAAGGGATGGTCAATATTTCTGTTGACCAGAAGTGCTACAGTAAACCGGCCCATGAGCAAGCGTTATGTGGGCCAAGCCCAGTCTGGCCCACACTACCATTCGCGAACAGCAATGGTCTTATTATCTAATTTTGTGCTCTCCCAAAAGGCAATCTCCATAACAGCGGTCACCGATAGATTTAGCGTGCCTCACATAAGGAAAGCGCCCAATCCTATCCTCTGTCAGAAGCAAGCCATAACTGTTACAAAATATAGAAGGAAAGAAATCCTCCCAAAGAGTCATTATCGCCATTAAAGCTACACACTAAGAAAGGAAACCTGTCCAACAGAGCGCAGGAATCAAACATCCCTGTCAAAGGAAAGATACCCAGCATTTCGGTTATAAAACCTATGGAGTCCTCACTCTAGGGCATGCTTCGATTTCTGCTAACAGACGCACTCATTTCTGCTATAAATCACTCACCAAAGCCCTAGCTCTCTTAAAGGCGCTCTTGAATTTACTCTACGTTCTCGCAAGCTCCCACGCTAACAGAACGCCTCTCACTCTCTCCCTGGTACTACGTTCCTCAAGAACACAATATCGGAGACTAGCACTCCTTTCGAGCCACAGAAAGCCTTTCGCTTCGAAAGCGTAACACCCATCACAAACACTCTAAACATTTCTCCTTATTATGTTTTTTCTTAACCTTCTCAATTCGTAGAAGGTTATTTACTGATTTGAGCGTTGGAGTATTTTCGGTGGAACAACATCCCGCCGATACCTGACATCTTATTTATTGAAGTAGTGTGCAGGATCCAGACTCGGTGAATAGAGTTGGACTCAACAGTTGACTTGACCCGAACTTATTTGAAATTTGGATCCACGACGTATCAAAAGATCTAGAATATTTCAATGATATTCATTGCCTAAGCTCACAACCTGAAGTAGGAGATGCAAATCTTTTTAAAATGCGCAGATGATCAACTTTAGTTATTGAAACTATACCTTTTTGGTTTCTTAATTTGTGACCGATAGTCTACTATTGTAGAAGTTTGTCATACTGACCTCCTATTGTTTGCAGAGCAGGAGACATAAATGCCAAAATAACCTCATTATAAATATCAGTCATAAAAGTTATTCCTAAATTACCTAATCAATTAATCTATTAAAACAGACAAGTTTAAGCAAAAATGAAAGAATAATGTGAGGAAAAAGAAAAGAAGTCACTAAGAAGATTTTGCTCACTCCGTCTAACATTTAGTGGACAACGAGTCGAGTGCATGAGCCACTTCAAAGATAAAAGTGAGAATCATATGAGCTTGTAAGTGAACTATTAAATGTGACTTGTCTACGAAGTAAATATCCCATCATGCTCTTGGCAAAGCTTCTTGAAAGTCAATGATTATGTAAGTGTAAGGTCTGAGATCTCCCATCAAATAAATCATAATTAATCAAAATTAAAGGATGTAGAGAAATTTAAATTGAATGGTCAAATATTTGAAAACTACTAAAATTAAAATATGTGAATTTGTATACTTCCACCGACTTAAAATTTCGGTAAAAATTAAGATTCATTATGCGGATTATTTTATTAACCCGGAAGCCAAATGTTTATCTCAGGATTTGACGGTAACTCGAAAAATTATTTAATTGACCCGATTAGTAACCGATTCAAATACGGTTAAACAAAAGGCAACTCAGCCACCGAAATTCCAACCAATTGCTAACCAAATTAATTTTAGATTAGCCCGACTACTGAATTTTCACCCGATTAATAATTGAATTTAGTTTGGTTAATTAAATATAGCACCAATCAAATTCATTAAGTAGAATCCAATATACTTCATCACTGTACCCACACAGCAACATCACCCAAGTAGCTTAAATATAAGTTGAATTCAGCATGGTAAGGCTACAGTAACAGGACACCAAAAATTCAGATTAAATTCAGCAAATACAAAGGGTCCACGGCAGCTAATTTTCCAAATACTTAAGTAAGAAATTAGTATCACTAAATAATATGAAATATATATACACACATGGCAAGGAGGAACCCACACACACCCGGCTGCTGAATTGAATAAATCAGCAAGGATTAAAACAGCTCTCCACGACAGCACTAAAATCTTCTCAATATTTAAATGGAAATCACACAAACACACACACCACGGCAGACTCCTCAACAGCACAAGAGCTTGTACACTTAGCCAAAAATAGAATGGGAAGGAAGCAGCTTACAAGCTGCCGAAGTAAGCAGCAGCAGCAATTTACGGTGGGGACAACAGTAGCAGCAGTAGCTGAAATTCCGAGGAAAAAATTGGTGATATAGGCAGCACACTTCAGGCATTTAGAACCAATAAGTTAGCAACACAAGGCAGTATATCTAGAAGCCAAATCAGGTGATGATTCACCATTAAACCGAGACACCAACTAAAATTAGAAGTTGGTTAGGAATGTGCTGGCAAGAGGAGTGTTGATTCAGCAAATTTCTTGAATTTTTCTATAAAGAGAGACGTGAGGAAGGAAAAGAAGAAAAAGAAGAGGTAATCGTGAGGAAAAAAAGAGGAGGGAACCGGGAGAGAATGAGAAAAGCAAAAGAAAAAATGTAAAGGAAAAGAGAGGGATGCTGAAGTAGAACTGAAAATAGCAAGAGTTTAGCTGAATATTTGGCAAGTGTACTTAAATCCTATCCTCATTTGGTGTTGTTTATTATTAATCCCTTTATATATTATTATTTTAATACCTAGATTGTCCGATGTCTTGGATCGTATCATCAAATTAATATGAAATATGTTTGGCTGATATATTGAGTCCAAACCAGTAGCTGGATCAGCTACCGTAAAGGAGCTAAACCAGCGACCAAAAGGTCACCAAACGGGCCCAAATTTTATGTCCAACAAGTTTAATCTCTTATCTATGTTATGACCAATCAACTAATGAAAATGGCTTGAATTGGTCATTGAACCGGGTTTCACATTAGCAACTAGACAAACCTTAACAGTTTGGCTAATATCTGAAATGCAACTAGACAAACCTTAACAGTTTGGCTAATATCTGAAATTACAGCCTATGAACTAGGCTCCAAACGGGTTGAATCGGCAGCCATATTGACTTATGTCTCTTGTGGTGATATTTAAGTATCATCCTGCAAAAATTAGCCCCGAACCGGTCATAAACTGCCCACCAAAATAGAAATAGAAATTGGATATATCAGAACCTTACTGATGTAGAATATCTAGTTACAATTCTGATCCGAACCGGCCAAAACATTGGCTTGGACCGGCCATGAACCAGACATATTCTTAAAAATGCATCTCTTGGATGTAAGAAGACTCATTGAACCGATCAAGAACTGGTTTCAAATTGGCCATAAAATTAATAATAACGCAATTGGTCCTTGAGCATCCACGTGGATGCTGAACCTTGCAGGTTGGAGAGAATGGATAGAATTGGACCCAGTTTGGCTGAACAGGCCATCTGCCTAGCCAACGTACATTATACTGAGGTTAAGCTATCTACTAGTAAATCAGCCCCCCCAAACTCCACGAAACAAATACTGAATTGGATCCTTGAATAGCACCAAAACCGGCCCAACGTCCCTAAAACTGATTCTGGCAGTCCAAGAAAATGGACTGAACCGGCCTTGAACCGGTCGAACTAGGGGTCAACCCAGCCATGTTATTAAGTCCTAAATTTGAACTATCATCCTATGAATCGGCATCCAAAAATACCTTCAAATGAATATTGAACCGGGCCCTTAAGTAGTGACAGAACTGGGTGACGGCGTCCATGATGATCCTGGAATTTGGGCTACTAAACCAACCCATTTTATATTTCCAAACTAGTTGAACCGATACCCAAATGAATTAAGATATTATGAGAAAATGTTAAGGAATCAATTGGTAAAAATATATCTTGAACCGATCCCGGAACTGAGCCTCAAACTAAGTGAGAAGAACTAGCCAAATATTAAAATTTTCAACAAATGGAGAGGCATTGAACCATCAAATTGGTTCATCTAAACTGATTCACAAGTGATGAAAATTAATAATAAAATTCGGTACGGACCAATCCCTTGAACCGGCCATTAAACGGCCATAAACTGATAACCGAATCCGCAAGTAAGTATGCTAAGAAATCAACCCGAATTGGTCTTGAACCGACAATCGAATCAGTTGAATATACAACTTGTTAAATCTATATTTTTAACATATGGAAAGTTTTGAAGTTAAGCTATTAAATTGGCTAATATATTGATTTTTGTTATGCTTTACGATTTGTTAATAATTATCGCATTTTATAGTCGTATGTTTCAATATGAATAAAAGTTTGAGAGAAGTTCTACAAAAGTTTAAAAGTTCAATTATTTTCTTCTAGAGTGAAGAAAACCAAGAAGAATTATTAAGAATAAGTGTAGAGCTTCCATACCAAATTTAAAAAAGAATAACAAATTAGATCGAGGATTTTTTCAGAGGGTAATATTTTCTGACATACATTAGGATATTATAGTAAAAAATTAAAGACAGTTTTTGGCCATGTCTACCAGGATGATAGGTTGTACCATCCTAACCTCGGGGTGTATTAAGGAGGTTAGGCCTTACATTATGCGGACTACCACAATTTATCCACATTGTGGTGTTGTACGAGGTTAGGCCTTATATTGTGGAGACTAATACAATCATTTCTTTGATTTGTCTACTCCGTTAGCCGGTAAGGCCTAGTAGCCTGGTCTCTAAAGAAAAATAAGAAAAAAAAAGTTTT
>JAODPA010157821.1:0-14453 GCA_025585075.1 Nepenthes mirabilis
CAGGCGTAGGCCGCATTCTCCGCCGCCGACGGCGCACCCAGGTGTATCTCCGGGACCTTATCCCAGTCCCGTGCAATAGGCCACTTATCTCCCACCTTTACGAAGAAGAACCGGTTTTTTCAGTTCTTCAGGGAGTCATGGATGGCCGTATTTATTTTTATCCCCGTACAGGGGTTGAGTGAAGTCCACTCCGGCCCCTGGGTCACCTTAAAAATGACCTTAAGTCTGGACATCCTGAACTTTTGGTCAAGCTTCCGGGAGAAAATGCATAGGGTACAGATACACCTCATTGCGTTGGCATGAAGCTGGGCAATGGGTATTTGCAGGGCTGCCATGATCGATTGAAGCTCCTCCGGCAGCGGCAGGCGAAGGCCACTTCTCAAGTGAGCCTCGTAAACCGTAAAATAGCCCTCCGGTGGGTATGAGGCTCTGTCATCCGCGCCCGGAACTCTCCATGCCATCTCTTTCGGGATGTTGAACTCCACGCATAAGGCCTTAATATCATTCTCCCTCAAATCAGAGGAGAAGTCCGCAACGGAGGCCATGATCGGAAAAGGTTCTAGGGTTTCTTCAGAGGCTTGTCTGCGAAATGGAAATGAGGAAGACGAAGGAGGCATAACCGATTTCAAAAAACGGAAGGGAAACTTAACCGCCAAGCTTGCAAGGGACGCCGTCAGAATTGCCACGCGTCACCTCCTCATTTGACCCAGCCAAACGACGGGACACCCGCACGAAAACCCCTCATTAATGGCACCGTCAAAATTGCCACGTGTCGCCACTCCACTTGGCCCTGCCAAAGGACGGATCTCTGGCGTATTAATTACCCGGATCTCCTTCCAACCAAAGGAGGACACGTGCCACTTTCTGCCTGGCAGTCCGGCCAAAAGCTGGCAGAAATCATTTCCAGAATTGGCCAGGACGGTCAACAATTCTGAAACTCCGGAATTGGCCAGGACGGCCAACAATTCTGGTGCTCCGAAATTGGCCAAAACAGTCAACGATTCCGGTTAAGCCTTCCTTCACGCTTTTTGTAAGTTTCCACAGGATTCTCAAAGCAAGAAAAAACGTCCCATCATGAACATACTGGAGGCCAGAAATCTGACCGCCAGCATGGGGGGCTAGTAATGGGTATACCAATGACGGGTTGGCCCAAAGAAGGGTCAACGGAAGCCCATTAAGACCAGTCAACTTTCCTAACGGCCGAGTAAGAAGACGGGCCCAAGAACCAAAAGGCCCAAGGACGGTCAACGTTGGCGTTGACCAGTTTGTTGGGCCTTTAGAGACTTTACAATAGTGATGGGCCTGTTCCATTCTGGCCCACAGCCCATCAGTTGGTCGCCCGCCGCTCTCCCTTCATTTTTCATGAAGGCGGCCAACAAGCTGACGGTCAACTCAGACGTTGACCGTCTGCTCCCTACATACTGGGCCCAAACGAGGCCCTTCTACAGTAATAGGCCTGACTCACTCAGGCCCATAGCCCAAATGGAGTCCAACGGCGGACGCTTTTCATGAGGGCGGCCAACACTC
Organism: Nepenthes mirabilis; assembly: GCA_025585075.1. Taxonomy (NCBI): domain Eukaryota; kingdom Viridiplantae; phylum Streptophyta; class Magnoliopsida; order Caryophyllales; family Nepenthaceae; genus Nepenthes; species Nepenthes mirabilis. Next base: position 1,528 of record JAODPA010157821.1, read on the forward strand.
ACGCAGATGGTCAATCCCAGGCATTGACCGTCCACTCTCTGCACATTGGGCCCCGAAAAGCTTTCTAACAGTAACGGGCCTGACCCGTTTAGGCCCATCGGTCATAACAAAGCCAGCCACAATCTTCCAAGGATATTCCACGATCTTAAAGAGAATATCAGCAAGATTGGCGCCCTTCAAATAAGGAAGGCGCCAGATCCTCTCAACTCCTTGCCAACCAAGGAACCTCAACGGTAAGGAAGGAAGCTAACTTGGAAAGTGGTTGACTGTCTCATAAGGAAACAATCCACCACAATTGGGCAACAGGCATCAGCCTCCAGAAGGAAGGCCGGCCATAGATCACGATGGGGATGATTCCTTCCAAAGAAGGAAGATCACCATCTTCACCATAAAAGAGGTCCTGGATCCAGCATCCAAGGCACGCTCTTTTGGATACTCATAACTCTCTCTTTTCAAACTCAGACTGGGACAGAAAACCCTAAGGGCTCTGAGAAACAAGCTCTGGTTCCCAGCAGCCGAACTCTAAAACACACTCCAACTCCAAGGCAACGAACGGGTCCTTACACACGTTCACTGCCTTCCCACCTTCCAGATACGAGAAAGGACTTGCACCTTTCTGACATCTGGAACAAGACACAACATTTCCTTCGCCCATTGCTTTCATTCTCTTTCAGTTCCTTCCTTTGAAGGCTGGTTTACTGACTTGAGCGTCGGAGTATTTTCGGTGGGATTAGTTTTAGTGGTGTGCAGGATTCGTACTCGGTGAACGGAGCCGGTTCAAACCATCCAGAAGAATCCGAATCTGTTCGAAGTCGGATCCAGGTACGCATCATAGCTGATAGCTCCTAGTTCATCCTGTTGTTCAGTCACATAGTCAATATTGTGGTCCAATACTGTATCCTTAATAATATTGTTAATAATTCTTTTTGTTGCTTTATCATAGTAAAAGAAATTTCACCGAAAATGCTTCTCACTCCAAAGGTTAGGGAAAAATGGATAATGCAACAGAGCATTTTATATAAGCCTTCATATATATGGTAATATCATTCAACAATAAGTTGATTTATCATATCATCATAAGAGTTAATTTTAGGACATAATCAGATGCTGAAAAAAAATGTTAGCCCATCTTCTAAGTAAAGATATAAGAAGTCCTTAAATCTTCTCTTGGCTTGAGATACTAATATTAATCCCGCATGACATGCTTTAAATAATTACTTCCATAAATACAATGTGATAATCTAGGCCATCAGTCGGTTTCATTTTCAATCCCTTCCAGACTTTTCTCTCCCTTCTTGATTTTTCTCTAAAATCTATGATGACCACACCTTTTCATACTCAATTTTCTAAAAAAGCCTACAATTACCCTAGTAGAATTCAAAAAAAATAGCGAGAAGTAAGTCCAATAATCAATAAGTCATATAAAGCTATAGTATATGAATAACATATAATAACGTGCTCAACACAATAGTAAATGTATACAAACATATAACAACTGACAACCCAAAAAGGATGAGATCCAAATCCTAATACAATTGAGGTCATATAATTTCATGATAATTCCAACAAAATCTCTATGGACCTTAATCACCATCATTACCAAAGACTAATGTATTAATACCCCCACCTAGTTAGCAAATTGACATGAGATTGTCTGATATCTAAGATCATATACACAATCACCTCGATTTTGTTCCTGTAGCATGATCATGTTTAGATTTGATATCCTTATAATATTATCCAATATCATCATATGATAGTTACATGGTATAAGCATTTCTCCACAAAAACCACAACCTCATTATTCATAGGAATATGGAGATTAGTATCAAAAAAATTATATATATTATGGTATCATAGGTGCCATATGATTGTTAGTGTAAATATCTATCTAAATGGTTTAAAGAAGTATATAATTGATGCGTCCTGATCCAAACTTGAACAGATTCAGGTCAAGTAGTCCGTCGAGTTTTGATCTCTATTCGCTGAGTTTTAAATTCTGCATACTACAATTTCAAATAAGAGGTCAGGTGACGGCAGGATTTAATCCCACTGAAAATACTCCGACGCTCAAATCAGTAATCAACCTTCTAAAATTAGAATGTAGGTATGAGAAATACAAAAATAGATGCAATGAGTGTGTTTGTAAGTTGGAGTGCACTCGTAGGATGAGTATTTTTGTAGTTACTTGTGAGGAGCAGCTTCTTTAAGTATTGAATTTGTCGAAAATTAATAGTAGAGAGAGAGTGAGCGTAGGATGCTCGAGAGAGTAGGAGAGTCTCTGAGAGCTTTGTAATTACCTAATAGCTTTTGTGGGTAAGAGAAGGCGTGATCAAAAGCATTAGTTCCCATGGCCTTTTATAGCCATGGTCACGGGATGCCTTCCTTATACAGAGGGGCTTGATGCCTGCGCTCTATTGGGGATTGTTGTCTTTCCTGCGTAGGTGTCAGTGCCTTTCTAGCTATAACGACCAAAGAGGTTGATCTCCTTCCTTCTGTATTTTGTAATGTTAGGGTTTCCAACAGATTGTGTATAGATTTTGACGCCTTCCTCTAGGGACATGCTTTGATTTTGGAGGTGACCGTTATAATGAAACTTGCCTTCTTTAAAAATGTAAAAAATTAGGACAGACGACTGTTGTGGGTCAAAGATGGACACATGGGCCAGTCTGGACATGGGCTATGTTCATCATGAGTCGTGGCCGGCCTACTTTTTACTTTTTCGGTCAACGACATCGTTGACCGTTTTGGGCTTAGATGGGCCTTTGTGATCTTGGGCCTCTATCAGCCCACTTACTTTTCGTCCGGTCAACGGTAGCGTTGCCCATCTAGGTAGAAATGGGCCGTTAAGGATTTGGGCCACTTTCTTCTTTGGGCCAACCTGCTACTGGCGTTTCCATCATAAGCCCTCTATACTGGTGGCCCGAGACTCTGGCTCTAATATGTTCATGATGGGACACGTTTGGATGCATAACTTAAGACAGTTTAATGAGTGAACTAGTAGTGGCTCTTGGTTTGTTGACCGCGTTGGTCGTGATTGTTGACCGTAACATCAAAATCCGGAGAGCAAAGCTGAAGGAGACATTGACCAAATTCTTTAACCGTCCTAGTAAGAATCTAGAGAACTGGGCAGGGTGAGGAGCGTTAACCAGATTCATTGACTGTCCTGATAAGAATTCGGAGAATTGAGCAGGAAGAAGAGCGTTGACCGAATTCGTTGACTGTCCTAGTAAGAATTTGAAAAACTAGGGGGGATTGAATTGACACGCCTTCATGCCACCGGACTGTCAGTCAAAATATTTACTACGTGTAAACATGTAGTAAATTTGTGATCCCAATAATTAATTCACCAGAAGACCTGATTCGGCTGCGTCCTCTCCGGAAGCAACATGTGTCCGTAATAATGGGTGCACCTTTTTGATGCGCCGCCTTACTCTAATGGCTGCGTGCCTTAATAAAATTTGTTTATCCGTTCAAATTTTTCACGCTTTCCTTCTCTGAAAATTCTAAGTCTTTCTTGCTCTTCTTGCTCTCGTTTCCATGGCTCCTTTTGTCATGGAGATTGCCTCTGTAATTTCTACTAGAGAGGTGAGAAAATTATATATTGAGTTCAACATTCTCCTGATGACTGCATCACTGTGTACGAGGCTCATCTGAGGAGTAGGTTTCACATCCCTATCTCAAAGGACCTGCTTGACATCTTCGCGGTTCTTAGGGTTCTTATAGCACAACTCCAAGCCAATGTCGTGCGATACCTTTACTCGTTGTGCATCTTCTTTTACCACTACTCACAGATGTTGATGGCGGAGGCTGTGAGGGTGATGTTTCAATTCACTTAGAATAGGGACCGGATCTCATTATCCCCCAGAGAGCTCCATATCAATAGCGTCATATACAATTCTCTCAAGAACTTGAAGGATCATTTCTTTTTTATACACATTGCTGGTTCATGGCCCTCATCATGGGATTGGGGTAAGGTTCCCAGTGCATTCACCAAGAAGCCCAAGTAGGAAGAAGTGACAGTTGTGGAGCCACTATTGCTGCTGTGAATGACCATCTCTCCGAGTTTAGAAGAGATCACCTGATTTCCAGGGAGGAAGCCAGGAAGGCTTGTTGGGGACCTCCTTCTCCTGTCCAGAAGATCAGATTCCTACCTCTGGCGGCCTCTCAATGCAAGAGGAAAGCTGGCGCTATTGCAATTAATGCGGCAAGCACATCTTCCATCAGTGATGCTCCCAGCAGTTCAAGACAAAAGAGGACTGCGATGATAGAGCCTTCTTCGTCATCCTCCACAAAGCTAGACTACATAACAGCCGGACGATGTGCTGGAGCCGGAGAATGCTCTAGAGTAGAGGTGGCTGTGGAGGAGTACGAGGCCATGCTACGCAACGCTGTGCTATTGCAGCTGGAGGACTTGGCGGCACAAGCCGCGTCGATGGAGCCACTGCCTGGAGCCGCCAGAATGGAGCCGGATGATGAGCTGCCAGCTGAGCCTGAGGAGCTAGCCATGGAGCTGTCTGTGGTGCCAGATGAGCCAGCCACCGAAAAAGTGCATGAGGCAGTGGACATCAGCGCTGAGTAGGTGGAGGAGATTGTTGGTGAGGCTTCTGTGTAACAGGCTTAGGAGGAGCCCACCCTAGATCCCTCTTCAACAGGTTCTTCTTGGAGGTCACAAAGATGGCCAAGAAGAAAACGAAGAGTCTTTGTGTTAACCTCTTGAAACTCTCATTTTCTTTCTTTTGAGTCACAACTGCCTAACTCCTTTGACCTTTTGTAGGAGGAGAAGATTTTGCTCATAGTACCCAAGGGCCTGCGCCAAAGAGACGCCACAATCAGAGACCGCGACGAGGAGATTGCCGAGATAGAGGAGAATATGGACCAGCTGGACACCCAAGTTCAGCAACACCAAATAGAGAAAGATGCACTCGAACGGGAGTTGTTGGAGCTTAAGGCGCAATCAGCAAGGCATCAGGAGAGAGCTTCTCAGGATGAGGAGACAGCTTCTATGGAAGAGAAGCTTACGGAAGATCTCATAGTGAAAGTCGTTAAATTAGAGAATGAGCTCGCCACCCATCTGGACCCTCAGGAGGTTACCCAGGTGCCGTGGGACAGGCTGTGGGAAGGCATCCGGATTAGTCGCCACATTAATAGGATCGTGTATCTCAATTTTCCAACCGGTGTCCTTAACCCTGCTAATCGTGGTGCACAGCTACGTGAGGATCTTGTTGATTTCGCACGGGGTGACGAAGGGCCTCTCCCGCATCCTCCTAGGAGCTTTGTTCCTTAGTTGTACACCTGTATATTTGGTTTCGTCCTCTTCTTGTAAATTTGAGTGTATTAATGGAAAAACATATTCTTGCAACAGTTTCGTCTCTTCGCCTTGTTTTTCCTTTCCTTGTCTGTTTATTTCTTGATGCGTATGTTGATCGGCCAACTTATCGAGTGGCCTCTGAGCCGGTCAACCAAGAGCATTGACCGTCAAGGTCTTGTTGCTCGGAGATGGGCCTTTGGCCCTTAAGGCATTGCTTTTATACATGAGTATTCCTTAGCGATTTGTGCTCTTGTAATGCATGGTGCTGCCCATACTTGGGTCGACCAGTTTTGGAACAGAGTATTTTGCTCCTGCTGTGTTGACCGTTGTAGGCTGATCAAGCTATCTCCTTCTGGAGGATGTTGTCGTGTGTGCTGTTTAATCCTCCTAAGGTTTAAAATCGAGTTACAAATGGGCCACTTAGATGATCAAGGTTTAATTCAACGGCTTACGGGTTGCCTGGATGACCAGGGTTTAATTCAATCGCTTACGGGCCACTTGGATGATTAGGATTTAATTCGACCACTTTCTGGTTGCCTGAATGATTAGGGTTTAATACGACTACTTATGGGCCGCCTGAATGATCAGTGTTTAATTCGACTACTTATGGGCCGTCTGGATGACTAGGGTTTAATTGCGAATAGGTAAAAACCTGCCTGACTTAGGGATAGTCTAGGTCATTTATTTCGTATATCTTACAAGCAAGTATTCATATGAAAAAGAAAGAAAAGAAAAGCATGGCACAATACAAATAAAAAAAAAGAACTTTCTTTTATTAATTACAATGGATGTTACAAGCATGCCTTATATCATACAGATGACCTACCTGGGCCTTCACTGGAAGTAACGTTTTGGGTGGATCGCATTCTACGTCCGTGGGACCAATTTGCCATTCTGGGTTTGGAGCTTATATACCTCGTTTCACAGAACGGTTGAGACTAGAAACAGGCCTTTCTAATTCGGGGAAAGCTTATTTTGGTTGGTTGTCTTACTTGTAGCCTCTATACTTCACAAGACCAAGTTTCAAACTTCGAATTGGCACGTTTTTACTTTCTTATTATAATAGTGGGCGTCTTGTTATTGGTAGGCTTTTGTCCACATCCTAATTGTGTCGCGAGTTTCCTCCAACAAGTCTAGGTGTTTCCTAATCTTTTGAAAGTTACCAAGTGGATCAAAGGCTTTGACCCTAAGATTTGAGAGCCTGATCTCAAACGGAATTACCACTTCAGTCCAATAGCAGAGACCGCATGGTGTCTCGCGAGTTGGTTCCTTTAAAGTCGTTCGGTATGACTATAGGACGGAGGGTAGCTTGTCGACCCAAGAGCCCCCTGCGACCTCTAGCTTGGTCTTTAGACCATAGAGTAGCATACGGTTGGTGACTTTAATCTGTCTGTTTGCCTGAGGGTACGCCATCGAAGTGTGGACCAATCTGATATGTAGATTGGTGTAATACTTGGTGAAACGCTTCCTCAAGAATTGGATTTTATTGTCAGTCATGATAACCTCGGGAATGCTAAATCTGCTCACTATGCTATGGCGGACGAATTCCAGCACATTATGCTTGGTGATCTTGGCTAGCGGAGCAACTTCAACCCATTTGGTGAAGTAATTTATACCCACGATAATGAACATCCTTTACCCGATTGCGATGGGAAACGGGTTGAGAATATTGAGCCCCCATTGCGCGAAAGGCTAAGGAGCTTGAAGGGATCTCAATTCCATGGGAGACTGGTGGTGAAGATTGCCGTGAAGTTGACAATTCTTATATTTCTTCACAGACTATAGGGCATCCTTCTTCAATGTAAGCCAGTAATATCCCTGGCGCATGACTTTGAATATTAGGTTCTTGCCGCCAATGTGTGACCCATATATCCCGAGGTGAATTTTACTCAATGCGTAGTTAGCCTTATCAGGAGTAAGACACTGGAGGTATGGAGTTGAGTATCCACGGCGATAGAGCCGTTCGTAGACTATGGTGTACTAGCCGGCTGTCTATTTTATCCGCTTAGCTTCGTCCGCGTTCTCCGGCAGTGCTTCATCTGCCAGATATCTCCAATAAGACGTTATCCAGTTTTTGACGTCGGAGACTTGCATCACTTCCTATTCCTCTAGCTGGGAGTGCTCAAAACTTCCCTCATATCCTTCGAGTACTATTCTGAATTTTTGGCCGCCGCTGCTCTAGTAAGTTGGTCGGCCTTCCAGTTCTCAATTCTAGGGATATGGACTAGGCTCAACTTGTCAAACCTCCAGATGACGTTCTTTGCCTTAGCCAGATATTTGGCCATGAGAAGGTTGCACGCCTCGAAACTTCCGTTAATCTGGTTAACGACTAGTTTCGAGTCGCTGTAGACGGTTAGCCGCCTAACTGAGCACTCTTTTACTGTTCATAATTTGGCTAACAAGGTTTCGTACTCAGCAACGTTATTGATGGCCAGAAAATCAAGTTTAAGGGAGTGCTTTACCTCAAACCCATTCGGGATCCTTAGGACCACTCCGGCACCACTGCTCAAGTTGGTAGATGACCCATCTACGTTAAGGACCCATTCTGGCTCTTTTGGGTGGTAATCCACATTCTCAGTGGGGTGCTTATCGACGATTGTGTTCATAGTCTCGATAATGAAATCCATCAGAGCCTGCCCCTTGATGGCTGGTCTAGGCTGAAATTCAATGTCGAACTCTCTCAACCCGATGGCCCACTTAACCAGTCGGCCGGATGCATCAAGCTTCTAAAGGATACCCTTCAGTGGCTGGTTGATTAGAACGACCATACGATGGGCCTGGAAATAGGGTCTCAGCATCTGGGCTGAGAAGACAAGTGCCAAAGCAAGCTTCTCAGCATGCGGGTAGCATGTCTTTGTGCCGATCAACATCTTACTCGCATAGTAGACCAACCGCTAAGAGTTGGAGTCCTAGCGTATGAGAACAGAATTGAGAGCCACCTCTAATATTGCTAAGTAGAGGTGCAACTATTCTCCGTCCCTAGGTAATGTCAGTAATAGTGGACTGGCCAAGTATTACTTTAACTCATTCAAGGCTGCCTGGCACTCTACATTTCACTGGAAACCGTTTGCTTTAGTCCCCCTCAGAGCCTTGAAGAAAGGCTGGTACTTATCCCCCAACTTTGCCAAGAAGCGGGACAGTACTGCCAATTATCCGGTTAACCTTTAGACATCCTTAACACTTCGTGGTGGAGACTTGTCCATGAGGGTTTGATCTTCTCTGGGTTTACTTTGATCCATCGTTGAGAGACGATGAAACTCAGGAACTTTCCTGATGACACTCCGAAGACACACTTTGAAGGATTCAACTTCATCTGGTGTGTGCGGAGCACCTCGAAGGACTCATCCAGATCATGAATATGGTCGCTGGTGGTCTTACTCTTGATGAGCATGTCGTCGATGTATAACTCCATATTGCGGCTGATCTATTGCTCAAACATCTTATTCACGAGCTTTTGATAAGTGGCACCTACGTTTTTTAGACTGAAAGGCATAATCATATAGAAATAGGTGCCTTGGTCTGTCATAAACGAGGTGTGGTCCTTATCCTCTGGGCTCATTCGGATTTAGTTGTCAGTCGAGTATGCATCCATGAAATTTAGTAGCTCGTGTCTAGAAGTCGAGTCCATCAATAAGTTGATCTTGGGCAAAGGGAAGCTGTCTTTTGGGTAGACTTTATTAACGTCGGTGAAGTCGATATATATCCGTCATTTTTCCCATTACTTTTCTTTACTAGGACGACGTTGGAGAGTCAATTCAGGTATTGAACTTCTCTGATGAAGCCGGCGTCTAAAAGCTTCTTCCCCTTTTTCCAGAAGGTTACGAGCTTCTCCACGAAGTAGTTCCTTCACTTCTGCCAATGGGCTTATGGACGGGATCGATACCCAACTTATAGACCATTACTCCGATCGGAATCTCAGGCATGTCAGCGGGTGTCCACACGAAGATATCAGCATTCTGTCTTAAGAATGCGATCAACTCGTCACATAAGGGTCCAATGAGTGACCTCCCAATCTGTACACACCTCTCTCGGTCCTCCGGATGTAGTGGAACTAGGTCAATTGCCTCATTGGGTTGCGCCTGTTGCAAGGTTACTTCATCTCGATGGTCCAATTCTCTTGTAGGCCGCCCGTTGCTACTTAGTGGAATATGAGACATGCAACATGTCCGCCTAGTTACTTGGCTGCCCAGTTACTTAGTCACCCAGTATTTGATCGATACCGCATGCTATTAAAAACTTTATTTTTAAACACCGTATTGAGTGATAGCTCCAAACATTACTAGGCATGGCCTGCCTAAGATAGAGTTGTATACGGAAGGCAAGTCAACGACCAGGAAGGTGAGCGTATGACTTGTCGTTATAGTATACGCGCCCAAGGTGACCTCCGACTGTATTGTTCCTTTGACAGCCACAGGCTCATTGTCTAGGCCATACAGTGGCTTTTCGACAGATTTCACTTGATTCTTTTTAAGTCTAAGTTTAAAGAAGGCATCGAGATAAAGTAAATTTTTGAAGCTTTCATTATTAATGAAAACTCATTTCAATTGGTAGTCCATGGTACCATCTGAAAAGAGTATAGATACAATAAGGGGATCAATATGTGAAAAAATTTCATGATTCATGTCACTATCACTAAAGCTAATGACATTCTCTTTCACTCTCTAATTCTTTTGCCAAACTTGCCACTCTTTGTGATTTGCTTAGGTCTTGACCGATCGGGTCATGATTATGTTGACCACTCCAATAGTGACTTAATTCCATGGCTAGGATGAATCTGGTCCTTCCTCGCCTAAGGTGCCGAAACTCTGCCTAGGGTTCCTAACGAACTTGGTGAGATGGCTACTCCGGATGAGCTCCTCAATTTCCCGTTGGAGCATCTTGCAATCCTCCATGGTGTGTCCCGGAGATAGATAAAAATTGCAGTACTTAGCTGTATTTCCTCCCTCCATGTTCTTCAGTAGCTTTGGCCACTTGAAGAACTTCTCCCCATGGATCTGCATGAGGAAATTAGACCGTGTGTCGGTTAAATGAGTCAGATTGATTGGCCTGTACTCCTTACAGTCCAGTACTCTGATCCTATGCTGCTTTCAACGGAGATTGTCACTGCCACCATTCTTCCTCTTTCCTCCGGCCGAAAAAGAGCGAGGCTGGTCAGTCCTTTCAGGGTGCTTCGCCTAATTGGCCTCTTCGACGGGTACGTGGCCCTGGTGATGGACTCTACTTTCCGGAAGGTCTGCGAGTTCTTGAAGGCTAGGTGCCAGAAGAAGTCATCGTGCGTCAAGGTAGAGATAAAACTGTCAAATTTCATCTCCTCAGTGAGCCTGGGAATCCTTCTAGACTCTGCTACAAAGTGTTCTAGAAATTTCCTCAAGTTCTCTCCCTATTTTTACTTGATATGAGAGAGATGCCACGACTATTTCTCTTCCTGGTGGCTAGAAGCATACTGAGTCAGGAAGATGTTAGTGAGCCCATAGAAGCTCTAGATTGAGTTTGATGAGAGCCGGTGGAATCAGATCCGGGTGTCTCCCTTCAAAGTGAGAGGAAAGTACCGTCATATTGTCGAATCCTTCAAGCCCTGGAGACTTAAATGGGTGCGGAAGTGATCCATGTGATCCATGGGATCAGAGCTCCCATCGTACGAATCCAGTGCTGGCATTTTGAACTTGGCCGACAATGGACGGTTCAAGATCTCAGCAGTGAAGGGAGATCTCTCCAGATCAGCAGTGTGTTCATCGTCATCTTTGAACACGTGGTTCCAGATTTTCTCAACTTTTACCTCTATTCGAGAGGCGTTTTCAGATCTTTTAGAGTTGAGGTATGTCCTCAACTCCATTCTTTCAACAATGTGGCGTGTAGCCGGTCAGTTACTGTCATTGGTGGATCGAACGATCTTGGAGGCTCTCTTCTAAGCTTGAGGCATTGGCTCTTCCCGAGAGTACCGGGGAGTCCTCCTATATGAACTCTCATCCAGAGTCCTATTGCCCAAGCACCCTTCGAGCCTTAGATGGCTTTGGGCGTTGAAGGCCACTGGTGCATGAGAGTTGTCCGACTTCATAGCCTTCTTGGCCGGCTTCTACTTCCTCTGGCCTCCTCTCCTGGTGGTAGGAACAGAAACTGAGAAGGGTGGAGCCTCTGCTTCTTCTTGCCTTGGCGAGTGTAGAGCACTTGGATCATTTTGGACATATTGCTCATCTGATCCGTCAGATTTTAGAAAAATAGTATGGGTGCCCCTCCGACCAGGTTACCAACAAAGTGGTCTTAGTCAGGGGAGGCAGCATCTCTAGTGGGAACGCTAGTTTGAGCTCTGGTGTTCACCATTTTGATTGATGGTATTGACTTTAAAGATGGGAGTGGTTGTGAAGATGAAAGTGGTTGGCTTTCGTTAGCTTCCCACAGACGGCGCATGATACATCATGGATCCAAACTTGAACAGATTTGGGTTAAATAGTCCGTTGAGTTTCGATTTTCGTTCGTTGAGCTTTGGGTCATACATACCACAAATTCAAATAAGAGGTTAAGTGACGGTAGGATTTAGTCCTACCAAAAATATTCCAACGCTTAAATTAGTAATTGGCCTTCTGAAATTAAGAGGTGGATGCAAAGGATATAAAAATGGATGCAAGGAGTGTGTTTGTAAGCGGGAGTACATTCATAGGATGAGTGGCTTTTGTAGTTGCTCGTGAGGAGCAATTTCTCTAAGTATTGAATTCGTTAGGAACAAGTAGTAAAGAGAGAGTATAGAATGCTCGAGTGAGTAGGAGAGCTTATGAGAGCTTTGTAATTTCTTGAGAGTTTTGTGGGCAAAAGAAGGCGTGGTTGAAAGCGTCACTTCCCATAGCCCTTTATAGCCTTGGCCACGGGATGCCTTCCTCATGTAGAGGGGCTTGATGCCTACATTCTGTTGTAAATCGTTATCTTTTCAGCGTAGACGTGAGCGCCTTTCTGGCTGTAATGGTCAAAAAGGTTGATCTCTTTCCTTCTGTATTTTGTAACCGTTATGGTTTCCATCAGACTGTGCATAATTCTGGCACATTCCTCTCGGGATATGCTTTGATTCTAGAGGTGATCGTTACAGTGAAACTTATCTTCTTTCGAGATGTGAAAAATTTGGGTAGATGACTGTTGTGGCTCGAAGATGGACACGCGGGCCAGTCTGGACATGTGCCGTGTTCATCATGGGTCATGGCCAGGCTACTTTCCACTTTCCCGATCAACGGTATCGTTGACCGTCATGAGCTTAGATGGGCTTTTGTGATCTTGGGCCTCTGTCGGCCTACTTGCTCTTCATCCGATCAATGACAGTATTGACTTTCTAGGTAGAAATGGGCTGCTGAGAATTTGGGTCGCTTCCTCATTTGGGCCAGCCTACTACTAGCATTCCCGTCAATAATAAAAAGGGTATAATACGACAATTAAATATTTTTGAAACTCCAAAACAAAATAGGAGTACAAAGAAAAGATGTAACACACCCCGGTGTTTTTTTATTTTGAAAACTTTGGATACTTAATAGTACAGATGAGATCTTTTGAAATCAAATTTAGGTCTAAACTAACTTTATAAAGTCTCTAAATTAGTTAGATTCAAAAAGTAGACTGGATGATATTTTGATAATTT
>JAODPA010157832.1:0-14451 GCA_025585075.1 Nepenthes mirabilis
AAAAATATTTAAAAACTTGTTAAAAATGTAAGCGGACCACGTGTCGTCCAGCCAATCCAATAATAACGTAAATGCATGCCCATCCAATTACATCACAACCTTGGCTCCGCTTGCATCACCGCCCGTGACTTTACCTTCCTTCTAGAAACATTTGCCATCCAACCGGTTAATACTCCCGTGATCGGCCGCTGGTTGATTTAGATCCAGCGGCCGACATCTAAGCGTAATATTACCGTCCGATAAAGTAAGGTCGGAAATTCAACGGCCTCGATCTCCAAAACCACGTGCAGAATCAATGCCTGTTGCCTATAAATTGAGCGCGCGTTTGGGTCTCTATACAGTTGCTTTTATCCTTTTCGACAGGGATTGCGTAGGGGGAACAGTCAAAATCGAAGAAATTTGCTGCATGAACTTTGGTCATCGTATCCCTACTGCTCCTCTCGGCCTATTGTCTTTCGCTGACATCAGTTGCTGGATTCTCTCACTGATATAAAGTTTGACCAATTCAAGCACTCTCTTGTTTGATTGCTAGTTGCCGAAGACTAACTTCTAGATTTTGGTGGAATTGCAGTCGATAAGCTGTGTTTACGGTCTCTTGGAAGTTTTATTTCGATTAGTCGCTAATTGGATGATAGTAGGGGAAAGAGAATGGTGGCGTGCTGAAATGGAATCAATTCTTCCTTGGCTAATGGTAATTGAATTTACTGGTCTTCAATCAATTTGCGCCTGAAACTAGGGTTTTAGATTCTAGCTGAGTCAAGGTTCCGAAATTGGTTTTTCTGTTAAGCTTTCAATTTTTGGGGGGTCTCTGTTAACATCTATTAGTGTTAATTTCGGATTTCTGTTCTATTTTCGTTGATATGTATTCCGGTGGTAAAAAAAAAATACTCGAATTGTATTGCTGAAATACGATAATAGTATAAGTTTATGACTATCAATCACAATATAATGAGGTCATAGATCTATTTTTCTCCACCAATCGAATGGAGTGCAATATTCAAAAAATAAAAATAAAAATAAAAATGGTCACAGGGAGCTCTAGCATGTAATTGTGGATCTTGTTCTTGATTTCTCTTTCTCTCTCTCTTTCTCTCCAATTTTTTCATAGGTTGTGGGAAATTAGATTTTTCGAGGGAATAGTATCTGTACAGAAGGTGCTGCTGGTGTGCAAGTGGACCGCTAACAGAGTACGCATTTCAGATTCAATGATGGGTAAGAAGGAGAGGTACCCGGATGGGTATTACCTGCCTTCTATTGGAGCTGGAGGACCACAAGGTTCTGGCAGTTCTGGTCGAGTTGACACTGACGCAACTGCTTCAGAAGATTCGGGTGCCCCAATTAGGAAATGTATAAATTTAAATTCTGATCAGTTTGGTGTCCCTATACAAGTGCACTCGTTGTCCAAGATGATGTCATCCGAAAAGAAGGATTTGGTACTTAGGCTGAAGAGTGAGCTTGAACAGCTACGCATTTTCCAGCAGAAAGTAGAATCTCATAGGACTAGCAGGGTGACCTTGTCTTCTTCTAGCAACATTATTAGTTGTAGCAGTGCTCGAAACTGTCCTCCATTCTCAAATTCCATGGTGGAGAAGAGAGAAAATCCCTTTGGCCACAAGGGACGTGGCTGGAATCGAGGTTCTTCTGGTAGATTTGAGTCTGCTCAACAACCATCTGTACAAAACACTTCCATGACAATGGTTATAATGAAACAGTGTGAGACTTTGTTAAATGGGTTGATGTCACATCGATATGGTTATGCTTTCAATGAACCTGTTGATATTGTCAAATTTAATATACCTGATTATTTCACAGTCATCAAGCACCCAATGGATTTGGGAACCATTAAGGGAAAATTAGCTGCTGGGGCTTACTCAAGTCCGCATGATTTTCTTGCTGATGTTAGATTAACGTTCTCCAATGCAGTGCTGTATAATCCACCTGGAAACAGTTTTCATATCATGGCTCAAGCACTCAGTAAAATTTTTGAATTGAGATGGAAATCTATAGAGAAGAAAATACCCCCAGTTGACCCTGTGCCATTACCACCGAAGTTGGGCTGTCACAAAGAGGCTGCGGTTGCTGAGTCATTGCCTACTGCTAAACGAATGAAAATTCCTTCAATGCCACGGGATGCAATGCTAGAGCCTGTGCAGAGGGTTATGACAGCTGAGGAGAAAAGTAGTCTCAGTAGTGAATTAGAGTCTTTACTGGGTGAGCTGCCAGACACAATCATTGATTTCTTGAAGGCACACAGTTCTAGTGGAACAGATACGGGGGAAGATGAGATTGAGATTGATCTTGATGCCCTTAGTGACGATACCTTATTTGAGTTACGGAAACTTTTGAATCAATACCTATTAGATAAAGAAAAGAACCATGCAAAAGTGGCAGAACCATGTGAGATTGAGGTAAATGGCTAAAATTTTATCTTGTTCAGCTATGGGCGAGTGGAATATCAGTTTGTTGATAAAAAATGCTTCTGGAAAATTTATTATGATTGCACTTTAGATAGAGTAATTTGTTGTGTTTTGCTCTTGTCGCAGCTATTGCACGGATCAGGACTCAGCAATTCATCTATGCAAGCAGGCAAAGGTTGATTTTTTTTAGTGTCCTTCTCATCTGAAGTTGCAGAACATGTGTTGCCATAGAGTTCTTTGTGATATTTTTTTGGTATTCTCAATTGTAGGGAATAACCCTGCCGATGAGGATGTTGATATTGGTGGAAGTGAACCTCCTGTATCTAGCTACCCTCCAGAAGAGAGAGAGCAAGGTTTAGGCCATAGAAGCTGTAAGCATCTTATTCCAAGCTGTTATTTTGGCATGTGAGGTTTGTTGGAAATGTAATTCATTTAAATTTCCTAGATTCCATCTGTTCCTATTCTCCTTTTTGGAAGGAGCCAATGTGCAGGTTTTCTTTAAGAACTATTGTATCCACTGTATTTTAATTGAGTTGTGGAAAAATTCTTGTGGTAAACACATCTATCTAATCAAAGAGATATTTATTTTGCATTAGCACTTCCATTGTTGATGATTAGGGGATGACATATGTTGCTTAGAGTGCTTCTTTTAGCATAAAATTCTAGCATGCTTATCAGGTATCTGATTTTATCAGTGTACCTCCTCTCTCCAGCATAGTTCTTTCTTTGTCATCCTTGATAATTGTGTTGTTCAGTGATTGATGATTACTTCTAGTCTTGCACATAATTGGGAAGTTCTGATTTTCACATAATAAGAATGGGAATTCGCATAGTTCTGT
Source organism: Nepenthes mirabilis (assembly GCA_025585075.1). Lineage (NCBI taxonomy): Eukaryota > Viridiplantae > Streptophyta > Magnoliopsida > Caryophyllales > Nepenthaceae > Nepenthes > Nepenthes mirabilis. The sequence goes on from JAODPA010157832.1 coordinate 3,257, forward strand.
GCCTTTTGACTTCTACTTTTTGCAGATTGTTTGATTTTACAGTTTGGATAATCATGGCCTTTTTTAGGGGTTTTGCTATATTTTTAGTGAGGAAGATAGTCGTCTTGGCTGGGCCATTGCAGAAGTAACTAAATGATTGAGAATATAGTGCTTCAGTTTACATATCACCCAATGGCAGCAAAAATGTAGAAGTAATGGTACGTTTAGTTGTTGGAATTGAATAAGGTGGGAATAGAATAGTTATTTTCAGGGAATAGAATAGAATAGGAATATAGTTGGATTTGTTATTTCCATATTTAGTTATTGGAATAGAATAAGGTGGAAATTAGTATTCCATTGTTTGGTTTGTAGAATAATACGAAAAATAAGGTGAGAATAGTGATAATAATAATAGTGATAATAGTAATAATGGTTTATTTGAGCTTAGAATAATAATAATAGTAGTAGTAGTAGTAGTAATAATAATAATAATATGGGAATAGTTATTTATATATATGTGGGAATAACTATTACCTAATGAAAGGTGAGAATATTTATTCCTGATTAAATTATAACCAAACGGAGGAATATTTATTTCTCTGGGAATAATGAGGGAATAAAATTTCTATTCCCTCCAATTAAATGCCACATAAAAGAAAAATGACTGAAGTAAGCAGCTGAAAGAGGGATTGAGGCAAGATATTTCCCTTGTTGTAAGGGTCCCATAGTTCAAAACTTTTGCACCAATAGTTTTTTATGGGAGTAAGTTAGTGGGTTTGAAAATCTTGGTTATGATGATCTTGGAAATCTTGGTTAAAGTTCACTTCAGATTCAGAGTTATTTGCTTCACAGACCTTTATTCAGAGACACCTTTGGATGTGCGCACTGAGACACTGAGAGAGGCCGACATGCTAGATGGAGTGACGGATTATGCAATCACCATTGGGCTGAAGTTTGTTCATCTGATTTTTGAAACCTGTTTAATAGTTGTTAATTGCTGGTTGATAGACAGGCTTTCAAAATAATAAGCCTGTGAATCTTGCATACAAGAATCTTGGGCTCTTAAGCTATTACTATATGCAGAAAAATGAAAGAATAAGAATGGGTTACCTATGAACACGCTGGTATATATTTTGTCAAAAGCACAGATAGCTGTCTCACACATTTAAGTGAAGTGTTGCTACAGATAATGGTGGTAGACATGTAACGATACTTGTCTGGAACCTGTATCCGGTTTTTTGTTCCATATAGTTTTGTATACCTAAATTTTCTCATTCTCAACAAGACTGTTTAGACACCTAGACATTCTCCTGACACTTGGAGCCATGGATGAAAATATCAGTATTGGTATTTGTTGATGTTATCTTGGTATCAAGATATATCGGAAAATAACAATATCAGACCTATTGGAATAAAAATTTTTCCGTGTAATAATATCTTGGCAAGAATATATCAGTTAAATATTAGGTATATTGGCTGATATATTATTGACATGGCGATATGTCACGATTTTATAGCTGTATCAGAGATTTTTATGTATCAAGAGCCCGATAACAATGTATATTGGCTGCTATTTCATTCCATGCTTGTAGTTGAGTCTCAGGAACATTGTTGCAACTTATTGTGTTGACATGAAATAATATGAGATCCTTGTTGGACTTTCAATAATGATATCAGAGACTACCCTTTGAAATCTTGGTAATTGGAGAAGAAGTTTATCCTTCCCTTTCCTTCCCATGTTTTCACCTTGAAGTAATACTCTTTATCTGCTGTAATTTGGACTTCAATCCATATACATTTAACTCGTTAGCATAAAGTAACAAAATTGAAATTCAAGCAACTCAGGCTTAGTGATTTGGATTAGTTTCTTAAAACTAATCCAATTTTATTTCTGTTTGCCATGCACAAGAGATAGGCGAAACAACTCAGCATTCTCCATAAATTTAAAGTTAAAATGTAACCACCGTGTGGAAGTTATTGTAGTTATTTCTATCAAAGTAACTACCCTAAAATTAGTTTGACCTGTAGTCACATATAAAATAAGGAACAATTTAAATTTAACAATAGTTTTCCCTCAAGATCTGTTGCAGGAAAGGAATAATGTGCAACGTACTCACTAAAATTTGCAATCAGAAGTTGGGAATAAAGGAAAAGTGATAATGTTATTTTACAACTTCCAGCCCGAAAAGTTAGGAGAAAAAGTAGTGGGATGCATCCTTATGCTCCCTCTTGATTTCCTTTATTTTAGATTAGGGCAAGAGGATTTTCGTCCCTCAAAGGCTTCTTGAATTAGGTGAGGAAACTTCTTCACTTGATCAACAGATAACATTATGCGCAGCAAGGAGTTTTACCTTTAGGGCAACTGTTGTGCAATATCTGCTGGCTCTTCCAGGTAATGCTTGTTCTACGATGAAGTGCACAAATGCTTGAAGATGATGGGGCATGCATGAATGTAGAAAATGAAAAGTTGGATCTGATACCAAATTATCTGGACAGATTCAATTAAAGTAATCCAATTGAAAATATGCAACCAGATAAAATAAAGAAGAAAAAAACATGGCATTAAAGACTAATCTTTTTATGTGGTAAGATCCCCAAATGGGAAAATATCCATGATCCGTAAATAGTTGCAAATCTTCACTATGTGAAATAGTAAATATGTAGAAGAAAGAACTAGAGTAGACCGTTCACTCTGACTGACAAGTCCCCTTACACAATCCCTGGGCACTCTCTCTAGTAAGGTGAACAACTAAAAATCAGTTCTTTTTTTTTTTTTTTGTGGGTAGGTGAGATAATGTGATGAGCTGGAGTATTTTACTTGCTTTTGTCACCTCTGACTCTTCAGCACTTTCTACACCTTTTATCTTTAAAGAGCTTGTCAACCTCTTCTTTTTATCAAACTTATTTTCTAGCAAGCACAATCGTTAAAAGATGATGCCAGCACAACTAAACAAGTGTGAATGTCAAGCACCTCTTAAAATTTCCTCTCCTCTTGAGAACACTTTGAATTCCCAGGTCAAAGCTGATAAGATCAGGACAAGTAAACATGGGTGCAAAGTGACTTTGTACACTTAAAAGTAATCAAAATATTATAGTGCAGTAGTCATGTACACTTTCCTACACGTGTAATATTGCAACTCTTTATCTGTGCTCATGTCCCAAACATCAATCAAGAGAGCTTTGAAGGCACATGTTTGAGTTCAAGCAATATAGATTGAAGAGTCTCCTCTCCATTCATCATTTCTCTATCTTCTCTTTACTAAGCCCTACACAAGAAAATGGGTTGGAGAGATCTTGATACCGCGGGAGTAACAAAAGCCATGGTGAGTGAGGGAAGTGCTCATACTGGTTGATTTGAACTTTGAACTGATCTGCTTTCGTTTGCATGGATGTGGGCATGCCTGTGTTTTTCTTCACTGATCTACCAGCTTGTAAAATAATGAAAGATACTAAAGGCCGTGTATTTGATTAAATTTATGTCTTGTGAATATTCCTTTGTTTCTTTGCCTGTTTTCTATAACCAACTAGACCTCCTCATGTATACTAACTCCAATTGTACTTTGTTGTCATTCATTTTAACAAGAGGATGGCTCCCATTTTAAGAAGAGGACTTGGGACCCCTCGTTTGTTTTTGGAAATTATGCTTCCTACCATTAGTTGATGATGCCTAGTTGAATTGATTAGTGCTTGCAGTCTAGGTTGAATGTGACGTATTGAATTGACCACATGTAATCCTGCAAATACTGTTGTTGCTCATTGTTTCTTGAGCCTCTACCTGCAAATACTACTGTTTTTCATAGCCCTCTAATTGGTTACCTTCTCATTTCAGCTCCAGAGGATATTTTTAGAGTGCTTTGCTAAATATTTTAATGTCATCATCTGTGACATTGTAGTTTTATATGAGAAATATTGACACATTTATTTCTGTATTTGTTTGAAATAATAATGATTGGAATCCACTAATTTGTTGACCTTTATGTAACTCCATTGCTTGTCAAGTCCAGAACTTTGTTTTTGGCACTGATGTAAATGTGTTTTTCATCAAATATTGGATCTTCTCTAAACATTGCTGTGCTTTGATTTTGGCAATGGGAGATATTACCCAGTTTTGAACATGTTGGCAGTTGCAGTGGTTATTAGTACGAAAACTGATTTTCGTTCTGTTTTATGTTTGTTGCTGGATAGTTAAGCACAGCTTTGAGGTTGTTTATAGAATACATTCTGAAGACACTGAATTTTCAGTAAATTTGGCAGATTGAATTGTTCAAGTTGCATTTTAAATATCTTAATTTCTTCTTTTTTGATAATCTTACTCTTGATTGTTGTTGTTACAATGACAATCTCTTGTAGATTCTTTTGTTATGTCTGCTTTCCTTTTCATGCACCAAAGGGGCTGGGGATGGTGGAAGACATTTCTACGAAGTGTCAACAAATCTGATTTTCCCTTCCCCCTTTGTTGTCTCTTATTTTCTCTTCTTTTGCTTTCTCTGTCTCACGCAGCTTTTGGTTCTGTTACAAGATGTTCAAGCAGCTTATGCTGCGTATGTACCAGAGAGAATCAGCTAGCTCAATCACGCAGCTTTTTGCTTTTTTTTGTGAACTATCACTCCTCTTGTGGTCTTTCTTTTCAAATATTGAAAAGTTTTCCACATAAGATCTTCATTCATATCTTTCATCTCATCTCTTTTTTGTTGTGTGTGTTTTGTTTTGGATTTCATGGCTTAGGTGTAGCAATAATTTTTTTTCCTTGTTATGATTGAGAAATCTATCGATTTGGGCTTTTCTTGGTGTATTAAATTACTGTATTTTATATTTATTTTTGGTGTGCAGATTCAGATTCCAGCAGCTCCTTTGAAAGGAAATCTGATGAAGCCAAAACTTCACCGAATTTATCAAAGGTATATGAGTCAATTGAGTTCTTATGCAGTTCCTCCAGTTGTCAATGGATATAAATGCCATTTATGTGGTTGGATGTTGGATTTGCAACTGCTTGTTTGGATTCAGGTGGCCTGTTTAAGTAGTTGCTTTTCAGTTCTTCTCTACTCATTCTTTATTTAGCAGGTGCCGGAAGCAGGGGTTTCTGGTAAGGGTTTAGACAAAAAGACAGGGCATAGCAACGGACATGGTGATAATGGTAAGTCTGTAACCTTGTTCCAGTTTATTTATGCACTAGTTGTCTTTGATTGCCTTGTATATTATATTTAGCTAGTGCTGTATAACTCTGTTAATGGATGTATAGGCTGGATCACCAGAAATCTGACAACGTTTTTCTGATAAAGAAAATGGGAAAAATATGACAGCATTTCCTGCTGAAGCTGGAGAAGGAACCCCCTATTTTTTTTCACTCTTCCCCTTTTGTCTTTCATTTGACTTCATTTTCTTCCTTTTTTTTTCTGGGCACGGGGGAAGGATGGTGGGATGTGGTGTTGGGGGTTAACCAGCATTGGAGCCTGGATCACTACTTGATTACTTGTAATTTAATGACTTATCAAGAACCCCTCCTCATTAGTCACAAGGGAAACCATGTGTTTCTGCTGTCTGATTTGTTGAACTATGGTAGGCCTTTCTAGAAAGATACGATTTGTTTAATGAGGTTCAAAATGATAAAAAACATTATAACATCAATATTCAGGTATCTATACTCCCTCAATTAACTCAAATTTGTGGTTTTCCTTTGCGATTTTGATCCAGTATGTAAGATGTGAAATTTTTCTTGAAAGTATTTATACACGTTACATGGTAATTATGGAAGTTGAAAATTCTACGTTGGATTATGTAGTAGGAATCCATTGATATTATTCTCTGATCACGATTTTTTTTATTCAACTAATTGTGCAATATCTATTTGCTACCTGTTCCTATACCACTGAAAATTTCTCATTGCAGGAGCACATAAGAAAACTCTGTTTTTTGCTTTATCCTCTGTGGTTTAATCCTAGCTCACCTAAAAAGGAAGAGAAATATGCTCTTCCTTTCCAATCTTCTAGCTGAACAATAAAATGCAGAAGCGTGATGCTTCAGTTCTTAGAGGGTTTGCCAACCATAGCTACCTTCCTAATTTCCTTTGGTTTTTCATGTAGGTCTTTGGCACATGAACGTGCCTTTGTGGCTGCCTCATATGTTCTGCAAATAATATGTTGATTGCATTTTTTCAGAGCTTTGACTCTCAACTACCCTAGTAGCTCTCCTCCCACGAAACCACAGCAGCATCTTATGCAGAATTAGAAAAGGTTTTGATCCAAATTGTTGAAACTTCGAGCCATGGTTTTTAGGGGATTTAACTGTTCTTATTCCTCGCTATCAGATATTAAGACATCCATGAGGCTTCTTGTGCCTTCAATATTCCAGTTATGGATTTAGAGTGCACACAAAAGTAATGAGTAGCTAGGAGATGATAGAATACCCAATGTGAATAATTACCCAAATTGTGTGGATGTATTGTTCCTAAAGGCTAAAGATGAATCTTCACCTCCAATAATATTTACAACCATGGCAAGCATAACAGAATACCTAATGGTTCTTAAATATGTACAACCATGGCAAACATAATGGAATACACACCACCATTCTTTATTTTCTTTTTCTTTTTCGTCTGATTTCAATCTCATTGCTGCACAGTTGAGCTAAGACAAATTTAGCAGTTGAGCTAAGAAAACAAATTTAGTCATTGGTTATACCTCAACATTGTTACCAGATTTGCTAGGTAAAAGGGCTGCCCAAGTGTACGCGACTCCATATTGTGGGGTCAAGAGAGAGTTAGATATATGCAATCTTATATCTACATTTCATAGAGGTAATTTGTTATGGTTAGATTAAAGTCTAGCATCCCATTAAATATTAGTGAGATCCAGTTTTGGGATAACCTACGTTTTTGTTAGATTTGAGCATCCTGATTGGTTACATTGAATGAAGTAAAAATTTATGAATTTACCTAGTGATGAGAGGGTGTTGTGTTACTGACTATTGCCTCAATTGAATGATGAATGTTAGTTGGAGCATTTTAGTAATATTGCCCAAAAGTAGAGAGAACTAAGGGTAGCTTTGTGGTGTGCCACCTGTTGCTCGTGACAAATTGAACTGCATTCTATCCCACAAACATGTCATCCCCATCTTACTATAGAAAATAACATTGCTCTAAACCAGTTAATGGTCAGATCAGATTGTACTATTAACCAAATATATAAAGATTGTTACATCATATTGAATAAGGGGGGAATCTTGATTAGAATTTCAAGCAAAACAGACACAATGGAAGGGAAATCATAGCTAGACTGCAAAGGATATAGAGACCAGTTTTCAGATGGATGCCATGAATAAGAATGTTTTTATCAGCATATGATGTGAGAGAGGACTGTTTGATTTATACTATTGATAATATGGAACTTCCTGATTTATGCTGTGACACTTGTTACCTGATTCAGTTCTTATGTTGTCAAAACCACTTCCGGGTTTTTGGCCATGTTAAGGAAAAGAGCACTTCTGGAGCTGCCTTGTCCTCCCAGGTGAGGAAATACTACCTTAGTGCCTTACACGAGCCACTGAAGGTGCCTCAAAACAAGGCACCAGGAGGTTGCTTTGGAAGCATTGCCAACATGGCCCTTAAACTTTGAACTTTTGGGCTCTGTTTGGTTGGTTAGAAAATATTTTTCCATTGAAATGATATTCATGAAAAATCTTTTCCTTGAAAACGAACTTCGGAAATTTTTCCTTCATTTAGTTCACAATTTTAAAAATTATTGGAATTCCTCCTTTGCTTTTATAATGCTAAATAAGATGTTTTGACATCTCTCTACTACTAAAAAAGGAGGAAACAAAGCTGGACTAAGATCCTTTGCTAAATTTTATAAATCATACATTATAAGTTAAAGGGTTGTAAATTAAAATAACATCTTGCAATAGCTATTTTTCTGTTAGATTCCAATCATGTGATGAACTTATTTCATACATCCAAGGATCAAGTTTTTTGCTTTGTTCCATAATAGGATGCTTAAACATTGTGATGGAAATGACTTCCATATTTAGAAATGAAACCTAAATGTCATTTTTCTTTATATAGCGGATAATAATTTAAAGCCCTGCAATTCTAGCATCTCTATGCTATTTCCTTTCTATTTCTTCTCTTTTATTTAGTTGAATCTCTTTTTCACTATTTGTTTCCTTTAGGCTCTCTGTCCTTGTCTTTCTGCTGTGTTCTTCATTCCTCTCTCTCTACTCTATTCTAGTTTTTTTCTTTGAATCTTTCACCTGTATCTGTTATTGTTCTTAGGCTGCATCTCTTTGATTTGTTATTGCTTTGTTTTTTCCCCTTCAATCTCTTTCCTCTAGCTCTCTCTCCCCCTTTATCTGGTTATGCTCTGTTTTTTTCCCACCTTTTAATTTGATGTGTCTTGAGGATCTAGATTATTACACAAATTAGGGAGCCGCTTAATCGCGCCTGGTTGCTTGAGTTGAAGTAGGTCCAGTCTTTGTAACTCGGAATTTAAAGTCTGCGTACCACAACAAGATAAGTAATAGGTAAGAAATATATGGGATTTGCTTTCTAGTATATCTTTTGTCGCTCAAGTCAGAAATTTTTCCACATGGAAGAGAAAGATTAAGAAAATGAGTGTAAGAATATAAAGTGAATGGGGATGAGTGTTTGTTTGGAGGACAATGATCTGTTTGGTGCATTCGTTTGGAAGAGTGGTTTTGGGTGATGCACTCAGTTGGCGGAGTAGCTCACTTTAGAAATTTTGTACTCGGTTGATAGAGAGGCTTAATTTTTTTCTCCTTTTCTTTCAGTCATTTGTCCCTCGTCCTCTTTTTCTGTGAGAAAATGCTATATTTATAGTGAGAGGTGCTATTTGGTTGACGGGCCTCTGAATTAATGTGTGGACGTTGCACACCGTTGGTGGTGAGGGGCGTTACATACTTGTGTAACGACTGCCTTTATTTATTGGCTGAACTGCCTGGCTTCTAGTTGTTGGGATTGTTGAGCCACTGTTTGAAGCAGTTCATCTAATGCTCCATTATGAGCCTTTGATGCTTGGCAGTTCGGGTCGTACGTCTTGGTTCAATTGTTGCGCCTTTTGTTCATGTGCTTAAAGGCATCTTCTACTGGGCCATTATTACTTGGGCCTTTTATGCATCTGTGGACTGGATTTGGGCCGGCCCAATTACTGTTAGACCTTTCATAATTAATTTATTTTCTGTTGGCTTACTATTTATTTTTATTATTCTTATTGTTATTATTATTATCATCATTTATTTGGACGCCCAACTTTCTTCTTGAGAATTGAAGATGTACATCAGACAATGAGTGTTTTGTTTGAATAGATATTGTCTAAATCATGTTTTAATTACTTGTTTTGGTTACTCCACTTCATGCAACCTAACTTCTTGTTGCAATGTTAGGTTAAATAATGTTTTTTCTTTATATGATGTGCATATATGATGATCTTGTATTTCTTTTTTATGGAATTAAATGCTTCATTATGTGATGGTGATGATATTTTGTCGTTTGAGCCTTAGTTGACTTCTGCATCAAATAAGTAATATTTAGGATAACAAGTGCACCATTTTGCTGGGGAAAGCGCCTGGCCCCTTGAGTATTTGTGGGGCCTTGATACCTAGAGCCTTTTCCAACATTGGTTCTTATATGCTCTTCAGTGATGTCTCAACTCTGTTTCAAATGCTTTTGCTTTCTGATTCACCTATGCTTTTCCAACATTGTTTTTATTTACAGATTTCGTCAGTTTGGAGGACAAAGTTGCGCAAAATCCTCAGCAAAAACCAAAGACAGAGTCCAATTTCTATCAAGATGGTGAGGTTGAAAGAGAGAGAATTATGTTTGCTGTTTGCTCTCTATCGCAATTAACCACCTAATACTTTTATCATTCAAGGGGAGAGTGCTCCAAGTGAGAAGCAAATCTTGCCTGAAAAACTGTACAGGGCAGCCCTTTTGAAGAGCCGATTTGCTGACACTATTCTGAAAGCTCAGGAGAAGACACTCAATCAGGTTTTCCTTCCATTCATGCCATTTGCTGCCTTAGTTTAATATTTGAATCAGATGTTTATCTCGCCGATGGGATTTGGAAAAAAAAATTTCTTCTTTGAGATCAGGGTGAAAAGGGAGATCCGGAGAAACTCCGTCGTGGGAAGGAGGAACTTGAAATGCTGAGAAGGAAAGGTTGTGATGCCTCTTTGGAAGCTGGAAATGAATTTGTTGCTGCCAGTGTGGACTTCCTTTCTAGCTGTGTTTCGTATGCTGAACAATTTTGTGTTGTTTGAGCAGAGAAGGCTCGGCTGCAAGCAGAAGCAAAAGCTGCTGAAGATGCTCGGAGGCGAGCAGATGCCGAAGCCGCCGCTGAAGCTAAACGGAGAAGGGATCTAGAAAGAGAAGCGGCACGCCAGGCATTGCAGCTGGTAAGTGATCCGCTTTCCTTTTTATGACTAGAAGGCCCAGGCAGTCAATCTTCTTTATAAAGTATCATTGGTATTATGAAATATTGATCGATATATATCCTCATTGGGCCACCCAATATCGTGAAAAATCACAATATACCATTTTAAATAATATTGTTTTTTTGTCTTATTTATTTTTTTACTTACACAAAAGAAATTATGTCCGATATCGCCGTTATTGATTACAATTGATAACATTTTGGGGCGTTGGGTGTGGACAGATGGAAAAAACGGTTGAGATCGATGAGAATTGCCGCATCCTAGAAGATTTGGTGATGCTTAGGGCTGAGAAAAATTTAGCAAGCTCTGTAGACGAGAGAAGCCAAGATCAGTGTGAAGAAGGCTTGGGTGGTTTCAGGTTTGTAGGCAGCAACCCACTGGAGCAACTCGGATTGTTTATGAAAGAGGATGAAGACGACGAAGAGGGCGGTGCGCCTCCGAATCTATCGAGCCAAGAGAACGACGTGGTGTAGGAGTGATTCAATCGGCGAGACGTATCGGTTTAGCCGACTCAGGGGAGCTGCAGGAGGGTTGTGGGGAACCCTTCTAGCATTGAACAGCAAACCCCTCAATTAGGGTTAGGTGTCCTGTCCTAAGTCACTGGTGTCTAATGAGCAGGGCTGATAGCGCTGCAGTGCTGCATGTGTGTCTTGCTTGTATGACATGGAGACAAACTTAGATTGTTGGTGAATTTGTAAACCCATGGTGGGTAGGTTATAATCGCCGCTCCAAGTACTTTTTTGTGTATTTTTTTTAAATAATTTAAATTTATT
>JAODPA010157843.1:0-14450 GCA_025585075.1 Nepenthes mirabilis
AACATAAACTTTCAAAAATCTTATGAAATAAAAATTAATTGATATACATGCAAGATATAACAAAATAAAGTAATCAAATATCACATAGGTGAACATTTAAATAAGAAATGCTCAAAGATTTTTTTTTAAAAAAAAGATAGTAATAAAGAAATAAATGAATTTCGATATATTTGTCTTAATGTTGATTTTCTAAAAAGTAGCTTGAAATCACGTAAGTCTAACTTGGATTTACTTCCTCATTCCTTCTCTCTTTTCATTTTCTCTTTATCTCTTTTCTCACAAACATGCGCAAGAAATGAGCTAAAATCAATCAAAGTGTCTATTTATAATAAATTGGTGCATATACACCGGTTAGACGCAGATCAATAGCAAAAACTTCTTTAAGCCTGTGTATGAGCACCAAACAAAAATGCATCAAGCACTACTAATTTTTATTAAATATGAATTAGCACCTCTCATGCACACATTACTCGTGACAATTATATGTAAAATATAGTCATGCGTTGATCAAGCACATGTTGGCACCATCGAGCCTAAATTATTTCAACCTAATACTAAATTTTTAATTAAAACCAGCAAATGACATTGATAATTCCTCAATCTACTTGAATTTAGCAACTTTAAAATAAACCTGAGGGTTTAGATATGTCACATTCCAAATCCTGATAATTAACTTTTGGACATGAATTATACATCAATATATCGACCGATCACAAATAAATAAATTTAAACATATATAGGATCCAAAATATATCACGTCTCTTGTGGCTCCGACACCGTCCCAAAATGCAACGTCGGATGTTTTGTAAGGAGCAATATTTTCCTAAAACAAACTCAAAGTACACAAATTTTATAGAATTTAATCATATATCAAATTCTAATACCCTACGACAATCATTAGATAAGTTGATTCAATCATAAATCACAACAATATAATTCTATAACCTACATATCGTTTTATGAGCCTTTAACCTGCTGTTCGATATCCAACATAATTTATTCCAACACTCTATAACTATTCAGATAATCAAAATGTGCTCGTTGTTGCGTGAACATATTATAAATATTAAACATTACCCGAAAACTGAATTACAACAATTTAAAGTAGCTAACAATTGTCTAGAATCATTATACATCAAATTAATATGTCTAAAAACTATTAGAAAATCATAAATATTAAATAATATCATCCGAAATTGACTGGTCAATTAAAATACAATATTAGATCCATTCAGCATCGTTCGAACACTGTCCAAACATAACATAATATAATAAACGTTATCCAAAAACATTAAAAATAATAATTATCGTCAAATTATTAATTTAAACTTCTTATATCAGCTCGATCCTTCAATCCTATATGCCTGACAAGGACCCGTGCATTTCAATTTGAAGGGATTAGTAAAAATAGAAAGGAATAAACTAAAAGCTCTACAAGACACACATATATACAATGAACAGCTATATCTTTGCTTTAAAAATATAATGGAAGGACCGATACATCAAAATTCAATGATATGCTATAAAATTTCATATAAATACATGTTCGGATTATGCAGAAATTTTCAGATTATTTCATCATATTTCTTTTTTATCTTAGTCATCAAAATAGACTTATTTCTTATTTTTCTTACGGACCAGAGTTAGTAGGCCTTACCGACTAAAGGACCAGACAATCAAATATCAAATTATATTTGTTTCCATACAACCAAATGATATATACTTCTATTTAAAACTCAAATATGGGTCGTCTATATATCACCCTATAAATGGGGTCAAATGCTACTTCTCACCTACGGATGATATGTTCAAACATCGATATATTACATAATATACTAAGACATGCCAAAATATACTATCCGCTTTATAATAACATTGAACCAATTTTTATTCATAGGAAAACTCTACACTTATTCTTAGTTCTTCATCATTTTCTCACATCTCTAGAGAAAATGGTTGTATATTATAGCGTAATTGTAGAATTTTCTTCCATATTTCAGTGATTTCATATCATGACAAACCTATTCTTTCTGTGGGATGCTGAATTCGCATATTATGTAGAGAATGAGATACTCAATTAACCAATTAATGCAGAAATTTTAACAAAATATATATAATTTAGCATGTATGCAAAATTTTACGTAAATTTTAGAATATGGAGGTTCAATTGTGTTTGTTATTTAGTTCATATTAGCCATATATTTGATAATTCAGGGCATGTAAAACCTTATGTATGAATTTGAGGCATATAAGGGATAAAATTTAGCAAAATTGTAACAAAATTAGCAACTTGTATAGTTTTCCATAAATTTAGTTGATATACTTTACATGGAGAGAAATTGGGTACATAATCCAACTCATAAGCAACATATATTTGATGATTTAAAACATACATAAGCTACTATAGGAATCTAGGATATATAAAAATTAGAAGTTTAGCAAGAGGTGCAGTACAATAGTATAAAAATATAGAAAATTGACAACAGCGCATGCAATAAGAGAATTCAATAGTTTGGTGCAAAAAAAGAGTGACATGCAGATGATTTTACTAGATTTTATAACCTATACTAACCATTTTTAACATGCAAGATGGTTTTTCACAAAATTAAACATGCATGATCATTAAACTCGGATTTGAATACATGTATGAAACTAAAATACATAGTATGACACATAATTACACTAAACTTAAATGTGAGTTCTCATGAAATTTCTCTGTAAAAATCATGAAAAATTAATATGTATACTTAATATAAACATACTAGCTTTGAAATTATAACTTAGATGAGCACTGAAATAAAAAATGCTCATGAAAATAAAAAATGAACAGCAGTAATAGAAAGAGAATATAGAGTGTACTTACCTTAATTTGATTTACCCAAATTCTAGACTTAGATCACTTGAATTGAATTTCCTCAGGCCTTCTCTCTCCTTCTCTATCCCTTCTCCTCGGCTCTCTCTCTTCTCTAAAAATTCTCTGAAAAAATGACAAAAAGCAGCTCAAGAGGTCATTATATACACATTTCTATGCTCGAGTGCAGATTCAGGCGCACATCTGGCACAAAGCCTCCGCCTTCCACGCTCGAACACGGCTTGAATATGCATTGGGTACATAACTACTACCAGTCGTGCGCTGGGGTGCAGCTCGAGTGTGCATCAAGTATTGTCCCATTAGTTTTTGTGCTCAGGCATACGTCAGACCTGCGTCAGACACACATAAGGCCTGCATCACGCATGAGCCATTCGGTCCAAATCTTAACTCTTTTGATCCAATTTTTCACATTCTTTGACCTGACTTTTAATTATATTAGTTTAATTAATTATGATTACCATAATTTAGAGACTCGAATCTTACAAGAGCTTACATTTATCTCCTCCTTATCAAACTTTATCCATAAAATTTATATAACTTAATGAAAAAAAATAGGGATACTTCTTTCAGATATTATCTTCTCGTTTCCATGTAACTTTTTTTGTATGAATAGTTTCTCTATAATATTTTGACTAACGAAATAACTTTATTGCAAAATACTTTATTCCGTTTTCCTAAAATTTATATTAGTTCTTTAATATATGTTAAATCCTCAATGATCATTAACGGTTTATACCTAATAATGCGTAAAGGGTTATACACATATTTACACAAAGCATTGAGATATGAAAAACATTATGAATATCTTCTAGGCTAGAAGGTAAGGCTAATTTATATATCACTTCTTTGGTCCTCTCCAAAATGAATGGTCTAATAAATTTTAACTTTAATTTCTCTTTTAATGTAAATTTGGAGACTCCATTTGATGGTGATATTTTCAAAAATGTATGATTTCAAACTTCAAAGTTTAACTCAGTTCTCCTATGATCTACATAACATTTTTATAAGTTTTGAACAATTTGAAACCAATTTCAAATTAGATGAATTTTATCTAACTCTCCTAGATCACTTTTAGTTTCAAAAATCTTCGATCTCTAATTTTTTTTTTAATGAATTGGAGAATGACATCTTCTTTCATATAGTATTTCAAAAGGTATCATACGATGTTTGTGACGGACTGGATTATTTTTTCAATAAATAACATCCGTCAATGGCAACACAAACTAAGCTCATAATTAACCTATGGACTCTACAGAAAATCCGACAGAGTTTTCTCTACAACTGAACGAAAAACTGAAATACAACCTGCTCAAATAGGTCCTGTACAAGCACACATCTATCAAAAGGCTTAACACCAAGCCTACAACACACCACACAGGATCACACACTGCCATATCATCTATGACTCCAATACAATACTCCTAACTACTATACTGGATCTAGAAAGATGCCATCTAATATAAAACAAAATTCATAACATCAATACAGATGCGGAAGCATACTATCATCAAAAACTGCTGAAGCATAACAAATTCATAAAACAAAGACAATGAACCACGCTCAACTCTGAGTGGCTGTCTACAATCCGATACAACACTGAGTCCAAATCCTTCACGCACTAGACGTCCAGCCAGTCTCTTTAAGCAAGCTTCTCCTTGCTCTAACTATCTGCGTCAGCTAAGTGTTCTCATCTAAAAGGAAAAACAACAAACAGTAAGAGTGACTTACAGCTCAACAAGTATAATCATAAACACATCTCCTAGGCATTCACAAGAACTGGAACGGGGGAAGGATACATGTACTCTCCATAATCAAGGAACAGGAGAGGAAACAAGAAACATCTGGGATCACTTGATTCCCACGGTTCTCACGATTACATTGATTGATCATCATTCGGAATCACTTGATTCACACGGGATTTTCATGATTATATCTTGAATCACTGGTTTCACATGGTTCTTATGGTTACTTCGATTGGACATTATTCATTTTTATTATTACATCATCTTTGTGGACCCGGGCTAATAGACCGTACTAGTCAACGATGCGAGAGAACGAGGACAGGAATGTGTTCGCTACACATTCTAAAGCCACGGCTGTATTTTTGGTCGGCAGCTCTCGAACCCTGGTTGCATCCACGCAACAATCAACGAACAACTACATCTCGCTATGTAGTGTTTAACCGACACGCCCCACACCCCTGGGGACCAGGGTAATCCTCGTTATTCCACAGTAGTTTCCTAAAGTGTACCACGGACATCACCCGCTCCCACGAGCGGCCAGAATACATAGCCAAAGTATTCCTCAGGTTCACACCGCGATGTACATGGTATGCTAAAAAATATTACCCCTATGAATCATAGTCCTAGTTTCAAGATTAGGTTCAACACTTTGAGAGAGAAATTCACATTTTCCACACACGATCACATCTCGAGAAATCTCATTCCCATCACAACATCTCCAATCCGAGAGATCATATCATCAAACACATCTCCAACCGGGAGATTACATCATCACAAGACACAATGTGGATTCCCTTCCATTCACTTTCTCGCTTACAATGTTCTATGGGACTCAATTCCCTTAATCCACAACAAATCATTCCAAGTTCACAAGAGAGATTAGATTTCATACCTCCGATGGTCACATATCACTTTGAAACCTCTGGGACTCATTCCCTTACCTCCAGCACACAGATTCACATTTCGGAGCTTCCATTTACGTTTAAACATTAAATGTTATTTTAATAACAATTATGAAGGCATGACATAACACTTTTCTTATTTCATTTCGGGTGAACAATCTCAGATTTCCTTTTGAACACTCGGACGCCGTACACGGCTTGATACTTGGAGATCGGACGTCCGGTGGATTCGTACGCACACTTTGTACACGATATTTCACATTCGGGTTTGATTTAACTTAACACGATGATGGAAGCATGCAACTTCCCATTCATTTTCGGATTATTAACAACGGGGAACTTTTAAGGCTCCCGGATGCTACGAATGGGTCAAATCTTGCGGGATCCGGCATCCGGTCGATATACACATACAATTGGGATACGGGGATTCATATTCTAGGGTCATTTCAACATTTCACGAAGGTGACAACATGCAATTTCCTCCTCCGATCTCAGGTGAATAGTAATAGCGCCCACTTAGAGGGCTCGGACGCCGCGAACGGGTCGAAACATGCGAAATCGAACCCGCGGCTGACATATATACATCATTGGGATATGGGGATTCACATTTTGAGGTCAATTTCATGATACACGGGCGAAAAATGGGAAATCCCCAAAATTTCGTGGGTTAGGGTTCCGGTGAAACCAAACTGGGCAAATCGGACATGATTTGGACAAACAACCACATATTATTTGACCTCTAGGCATGGGTTTCTAGATCCTAACATTCACGGTGGGTATCAACACAAAAGATCCAACGAAATCACATAAAATATCGAAAGAGAACGAGAAGTGAGTATGAGAACACTTGCCTCGACGCATGCTTTTACCTTTAAACATGGCTCTCGGACGGATTTGGACTTCATGGCCTCGATCTCCCTTCTTCTCTCTCTAAAATCGGCACCCTCTCTCTCTCTAAAACCCTAGCCCCGTGTGAAAATGAGAGGGGAGAAGGCACGACGCATATTTATACTACGCTTGCCGCTCGAGCGCGGCTTGTGCGGCCAGCGGGTGGCCATGCCACTGGCTGTCCACCGCTCGAGCGCACTCGAGAGGCCAACCAGCGGGGCCAGCTCTGGTTTTTCCGCTCGAGCGGCAAGAGGGCGAGGGGAAAATCTGGGAGCTGCGCTCGAGCTACGGCTCGAGCGCCCAGCAGGCGCACGCCTGCTGGCCGTGCTTCCGCTGCACGAACTCGAACACTTTCTCGATTTTTCTTCTGATACTTAACCTTATTCGATCCATAAGATTAGTATTGATCATTAACATACTAATCACCTCATTATTATCAAGTTCCTAAATCCGGAACCTCACAATTCTCCCCCACTTAAAAAAATTTCGTCCTCGAAATTTAACAAGCCTCGAATTCCCAAACCTGAGGTGAACTCCTCAAATACTGAACTCATTTCCTAAGACAATGCGTATTTTAGAAACCTCAAGCATTGGATCATTCTAATCCTCATCACAAAACAATCCCTAGCCTCTCAGAACGGCTCAACCCGGTCACTTACCGATTATCCCAACCATCGGTACTAGGAAAACCTTATATCGATTTCTAGATATTCCAAAAGCCACCCACAATCATGCCGAACATCTTCCAACTCAAACCGACACTTCAAACGGGTCAATGAACTTTCCCTTCAATTCATTCCAAGCCTTGAAAGAAATCGGTCACTGGAATCTCAACTGTATCTAGAAACCTCTGGGCCACGGGCCCACAACGCTTCCGCTGCGCTACTCTGATTAATCCCCAAATCATCAAATTACGGCACAATCAAAACTATAATCATAACGATCATCCAAAGAGTTGACAAGACTTTCAATCCTTACCCAGATATCAAAATTCCGATTGCCTAGTAACCTCAAGATCCCGTTGGCATATCAACGAGCCAACTGACCAAACAAGAACACGACATTCTAACACCAAGTCATTTGGACTCACTAGCAATTCATCTTTCACATCCACCATGAAGCTTCAAAGACATATAAGTCCAAAGACTCGCAGCATCAATTGCCAACATTGATGCCTATTAACCCTTACAAGAAAACACCGAGGTTCCCCTACCCATCCTTTAGACAAATCTAACCACTTGCAAAATCATAAGACCATCTTCCTCGGCGACTCAACTATACTGGCTCTTGAAATCTTAATGCCTATCCTTGAAGACAATACCTTTGAGATTTCCAAAGAAAACCTCAATGGCCAATCCCGACATACACGTGGGGGTAACACTAACCTGGACTCCTCCCCCACTTATCTCAAGGGTATTATATTCCACAAGAACTTATCAGACCCATTAGGGGTCAACCCAAATGTTACGAGCGCTAATCACCCATCCGATTAGATTCAAGATGACTGTACATTTCCATGACACAAATCGGCCTCCCTAATCAGCCACTACTTAAAATCCTAAGTCCTCAAAATCACGCAATCACAAAGTCACAAGCTTAGGAAGGCATTTTCTCAACTAAATTCGCATTCCTTTCTCATTGGAACATGCGAATTATCAGCTATCCGTAATTCATGACTCGATCCTCAAGCAATCTGCACACACCATCGATATCTTTGAATTCCTCAATGAAGCCACCTCAACATGGACCCAAATATAGTCGAAAGATCAAACCCATAAATTTTCATGAAACGCCAACGACTCCACGAAACCCAAACGACGTTTCCTAGACTTCATAGTGACCGTATCCTTAACCTGGATACTGTCGAGGCTACCACTCCTATTGATCCACTATTAACATGCTATGGACTCAAATCAATCTCAGAATTCATCAAGCCTTCACGACGGTTCACAGACTATATCTATCCATTCACAAAGCCTGATCATCAAATCATAAATCTTTTAACCAGTTTAAAAGTCGTGAACCACCTTATTGGTTCATCTATTTACCTCGAAGGTTTTGAAATATTCTACCACGATACCAAAGCCTATACTTCCACGGCCCTACTTAAGATCAGGTTAAGTCTTAATACTTTAACTGTCTCAAGTTCATACCCAAAATCGCACAACTCAACTATCAGGCATAATATGCTTACCCACACAATTTTCATCGACACAACCAATCAGGTCACAAACCCAAAGAAATATCACAACCTCGATACCGTCTGTATCAAACTTAGATCCTAGTTTCAAAGCCTCTTCTGAAAACATGAACAATCACTTTCGTATATCCCTTGACCATTCCAAATACTAGGTTACCCTTGTCATTACTGCCAAGCCTAGATCCTCCCAATTACATAATTCAAAACACAATCACGACATAGGTTTGGAATTCCCAAAACAACATCAAATCACACTATTAAACCCAAGAACCTCACCTCCTGCCACAACAGGTGACATTAACACCTTGAGTTCGTACCTTAGGACCCTGACATAAAACATTGAACTTTTTCACCGCCTGTTCAGGACTAAAGATATCCTTAAATCTCACGATCGAACTATCCACTATTGAGACACGCTCCCAAAAGTCTCAACGACACAAAACATTAATCCAAGAAACTTCCATAACACATAGGACCACATCTCTTAATCCTCGAGACTTAAGATCTTTCTCACGTCAACCAACCGATGTCAACTTCACTTCCTATCTAACACAAGGCAGCACGCCATATCTTCTACCAGACATGGGGGTCACCGCAACGTTATCTTAGGCCTCAAAATCCACATCTCATCCTTACCAGGATCTGGACTACCCAAAAGTCCAAACACTTTATTAACTAACAACCTAGGACTTCATATACCCAAATTTAACTCCACCTAATTCATCACGCTCTCTAGGTTGACCTGAAAACCCTTCGAAGCAAAATACCAATCCAAGAACTTCAACCAAAAATCGATCAAACTTAAACCTCAAACCGAGATTAATTACCCTAGGCCTCGAATCAACACTGATCAGTTCAGGGACCCAATCAATACTTATCAAGTTCCAACATTAAGGTGTCTCATCACACCATCTTTCTCTTGACCCTACAACCCACCACTAATATTAATAATCTCCATCTAGGAGCCACTACTAATATTTCCTAGAAACCGAAGCAATTCGCATTAAGCCACTCCTAAAACACAAGCTAGGACGTATAGGCTAGCCATTCGAACTAAGTCATCTCTTCTAACTTAGCGCTAGCCTAAGTTCTGGGATTGGGGTAACCAAAACTATCCGGACTAACTCACATGCCTTTGATTACTTATTTAATTAATTTTAATCAAACCTAAGCTTCCGCATACGATTCAGATCAAACCTAAGGCATATCTCTTTCTCTCTGATACCAATTGTGACGGACCGGATTATTTTTTCAATAAATAACCTCCGTCAATGGCAACACAAACTATACCCATAATTAACCTATGGACTCTATAGAAAATCCGGCAGAATTTCCTCTGCAACTGGACGAAAAATCGAAATATAACATATTCAAATAGGTCCTGCACAAGTATACATCTATCAAAAGGCTTAACACCAATCCTACAATACACCACACAGGATCACACACTGCCATATCATCCATGGCTCCAATACAATACTCCTAACTACTATACTGGATCTAGAGAGATGTCATCTAATATAAAATAAAATTCATAACATCAATACAGACGCGGAAGCATACTATCATCAAAAACTGCGGAAGCATAACAAATTCATAAAACAATAACAATGAACCACGCTCAACTCTGAGTGGCTGTCTACAATCCAATACAACACTAAGTCTAAATCCTTCGCGCACTAGACGTCCAGCCAGTCTCTTTAAGCAAGCTTCTCCTTGCTCTAACTATCTGCGTCAGCTAAGTGTTCTCCTCTGAAAGAAAAAACAACAAATAGCAAGAGTGAGCTTACAGCTCAACAAGTATAATCATAAACACATCTCCTAGGCATTCACAAGAACTGGAACGGGGGAAGGATACATGTACTCTCCATAATCAAGGAACAGGAAAGGAAATAAGAAACATCTGGGATCACTTGATTCCCATGGTTCTCACGATTACATTGATTGGTCATCATTCGGAATCGCTTGATTCATATGGGATTTTCATGATTATATCTTGAATCACTAGTTTCACATGGTTCTTACGGTTACTTCGGTTGGACATTATTCATTTCCATTATTACATCATCTTTGCAAACCCGGGCTAATAGACCGTACTAACCAACGATGCGAGAGAATGACGACAGGAATGTGTACGCTACACATTCTAAAGCCACGGCTGCAATTTTGGTCGGCAGCTCTCGACCCCTGGTTGCATCCACACAACAATCAACAAACAACTACATCTCGCTATGTAGTGTTCAACCGACACGCCCCACACCCCCGGGGACCAAGGCAATCCTCGTTCTTCCACAATTATTTTCTAAAGCGTACCACGGATATCACCTGCTCCCACGAGCGGCCAGAATACATGGCCAAGTATTCCTGGGGTTCACAACGCGATGTACATGGTATGCTAAAAAATACTACCCCTGTGAATCATGGTCCTAGTTTCAAGATTAGATTCAACACTTTGAGAGGAAAATTCACATTTGCCACACACGATCACATCTCGGGAAATCTCATTCCCATCACAACATCTCCAATCCGGGAGATCATATCATCAAACACATCTCCAACCGGGAGATTACATCATCACAAGACACAATGTGGATTCCCTTCCATTCACTTTCTCGGCTTACAACCTACTATGGGACTCAATTCCCTTAATCCACAACAAATCATTCCAAGTTCACAAGAGAGATTAGATTTCATACCTCCGATGGTCACATATCACTTTGAAACCTCTGGGACTCATTCCCTTGCCTCCAGCACACAGATTTACATTTTGGAGCTTCCATTTACGTTTAAACATTAAACGTTATTTCAATAACAATTATGAAGGCACGACATAACACATTTCTTATTTCATTTCGGGTGAACAATCTCAAATTTTCTTTTGAACATCCGGACGTCGTACACGGCTCGATACTTGGAGATCGGACATCCGGTGGATTCGTACGCACACTTTGTACACGGTATTTCACATTCGGGTTCGATTTAACTTAACACGATGATGGAAGCATGCAACTTCCCATTCATTTTCGGATTATTAACAATGGGGAACTTTTAAGGCTCCCGGATGCTACGAACGGGTCAAATCTTGCGGGATCCGGCATCCGGTCGATATACACGTACAATTGAGATATGGGGATTCATATTCTAGGGTCATTTTAACATTTCATGAATGTGACAACATGCAATTTCCTCCTCCGATCTCGGGTGAATAGTAACAGCGCCCACTTAGAGGGCTCGGACGCCGCGAATGGGTCAAAACTTTAATCTCTTGATCTTTAGTTGATGGTACACCAATTGAAAGTTAATGTTTAAGAATACTTAGGCTCCTTGCAACAGATTAAATAAATCATCTATTCGTGGCAATTGCTATTTATTTTTGATAGCTATCTTATTGATCCTCCAATAGTCTATGCACAAACTCATGGATCCATCATTCCTCATTACAAACAAAATTGATGCAACCTATGGTGATGAACTCGATCGAAGAATTCCCTTCTTCAACAACTCTTACAACTACTTCTTTAGCTCCTTCAATTTTGAATGTGCCATCCTATGTGAAGTTTTAGAAATTAGCATAGATTCTGACATTATCTTTATCTCAAACTCAATTTTTCTACTCGGTGGCAAACTAAGTAAATCTTTATAAAATGCATCTTCTAACTCCCTTACCATTGGAATATCTTCTATCAGCACAATATGACTTTCGGCGATGGTAGTATAAGTTAGGTATGATTAATACCCGCCTTTCATTCAATGGAATATATGAAGGACAAAAATCATATAGGTTGACAATATTTATTTATTCCCCTAAAAATAAAAGGGCTCAACACCTAAAATCGAAAAATACATTGTCTTGTGGAAATAATCCATATTAGCATGATTATATTGTGATGAACCGACCAATTCTACAAAAAATTCGACAGAATTCTATCTATAAAATTGATGTCCTCTAAATACAAACCTGTAGAGAACCATGTACAGAATCCACAAATATAAACAACATATACACAAGATCCCTAAAAGCCACAACAAATACACGGGTGACATCGACATCATAACTCTGGTACGACGCCAACTCAAAAAGGATACCAATTAGGAAACCCAACATAACCACAGAAAGGGAACCTGTGAAAGCATAATATACATCATACACAGTGAAAACTAAACTATGTATTCATCATTATCATCAAGACATACATATACATAACCGTAGATATCAAAATAAATAATACATTATCCATGTCTCATACAAGATAATAAAATTAAGTCATCAAAAGCTCTCCGATCTGTATCAACTGCCTATCCTGTACTTACAGTCTATTCGGACTTGTCGAGTATAATAGCTTGTTCATCTGAAAGAAAAGAAAAATAAGTGTGAACTAACATCACAGCAAGTACATCATATTCAAAAGCAATAAACAATATAAGCAAAGTGAAGTAGAAGAAAGACATATAATCATGAAGGAGATGTATAAGTAGGAACATGATCAATTATGCTTTGGAGCATAATTTACTTCTCTTTAAAATATAATTTATACATGATTATTTATCTATACGGATCAGGGTTAATAAGCCTTACTAATTAAAGGTGCGAGAGGATGATGAAGGATCATGATGTCCCTCATAATCTAAGACTGAATGACGTACTCAACATCTAATAATAAACTTTTGCTTAGAAAAGTCCAAACACCATGTGCCATAACGGTATGCCTATCACCCGGTCATACTGGGCTAATAAAATGCTACCCTAATTTTCCTTGGTCTAGAAGCAGTCCTTATCCTTCCACAATAATATCCTGAGACTTACTAATAGTATTACCCGTTATAATACACGGCCGGAGTAATCCTTGAGTCTCTACTATAATGTTAATGGCAGGCCAAGGGGTATCACCTTCAAGCACAATTCCATTCACAATATCTTCGTCCAGGAAAACGATTCGATCACATATCATATTGTGGATCTCCCCCGATTACATATATGATTATTATCTTTCCTTCAGATTTAAACTTTTTCACAAGTCAATTTAGATGCACGGATAATATAATACATAGGAAGGATTAGAATTCCTTACCACTTTAGGCAATTATCACTTTGTAGGCCTCCGGGACGTATTTCCTTCACAATGGAATACAAACACATTTTTCGAGGCTTATAATTGGATATATACAATTAGACATAGCTTACGTAACAATCAATTACGAGGGAAGCATGCAAAATTCCCAATTGTCCTCGGATGAACAGTAACAAGGCTATTTTAGAGCGTCCATACATTGTAAACAGGTCGATACTTGTAAAATCGGATACCCAGCCAAGGTATATGCATAATTAGGACATGATAATTCATAATTTGGTGTCAATTAAATGTATAATCAAAGGAAAATGGGAGAATCCAGAGCTGGGCGCGGGTTAGGGTTTGGCGAGGCCAAACCGGACAAATCAGAGGGAAAATCGGGTATCAAACGATAAATAAACTATATTAGGATATGGGTAATAATATTCTAGTCTCAATTTATACAAAAACCCCAAAAATCGGAAGTCAAAACCACCCAGGGCGCGGGTGAACAATACCTGCACGAAATGAACGTGCATAAAAATGAAAAAGAAGAATATTGGTGTACTTGTCTCAACCTAATTTATAACTTTTCCAACTAGCTCGTAGTCGGAATTGGACTCGAGAACCTCTGTTTCCTCCTCTTCTCCTTCGCGTGGCTTTCTCTCCGCGCACTGCTGCTGCACCGCCTCCGACTGCCGTCGCGATGCATACGAGCTGCTGCTATGGTCGCCGCCTTCCCCAGCAGGTCCTCCTCCCTCTCCTCTTTTCTTCCTCTCTCAAACCCTTGCCGCCCCT
>JAODPA010157854.1:0-14449 GCA_025585075.1 Nepenthes mirabilis
GGCTCCCCCACATCAGTATAACTTCCCTCCTCAGTTCCTGTGTCCCTCCAAATCCTTCTCCTCTCTCTCACTGTGTCTATCAGAGTTTCTTCTCTCTCTTCCCGGTCATTAACGCCAAAAACAAACCAATTTTCCTTTATCTTCTTTCATCCCAGCTTCTACTCCACCCTCTTACTATTCTCCGAGAGACTTTTGAGGACTCGTTTGGTGGGTTGGGTGAAGAGATGGGTTTATGCGCTTCAATTGATAGAAATTCAGACTCCCGTGCGGAGCTTCGGGTGTCCTTTGTCCCATCAAAAACTGACAAGCAGTCGATCCCATCCACGCCCATTAAACTGAAACCCGAATTTATTGTTGATCATCCTCCAATTAACTCCATGGATTTCAAGTCTCAATCATCCCCCTTGAACTCTGCTCGCACTTATCGCAGCCATGGTGATGAAATTTTTTATATCAACATTTCTCTTCCTTAATCTTAGTATCAATAGCTCTTGAGCCTAGATAATAAATTAGTTATTTTCCCAATCGATTTAGTTTCTAATTGATTTTGGATTTTGTTTTTGATGTGGTAGTTAGGCGTGCTGCTAAATGATTGGATATATTTGTTGTTTATTGTGTTTGATATCGGTTGTTTCTATGAATTCGTTTGGTGGATGACTTTAAGATATGGTATTTTTTCGTCGTTTTTGTCTTTTTTTGGCTTCCGTATGCTTTGTGTCTGTGTGTATGTGGTGACGGTTGTGTTTGTTAGGAGTGTTTTCCAATTGTAAAAGAGGTTGGTTTGATATTTATTTTGTACTTTTTACTCAACTTGATGTAAGATCCTTATTTATTTGATTTCTTGTTGTTTAGATTTGGCTTTTTCTCTTTGCATACCTGATTAAAGTAATACGCTTTAAATACTAACTTTTGGAACCATTATTATGGTGTCAAGTGTTGCGTACGTGTTGATGATATATTTATGTATAGCGGAACACCTATTGTGCTCGAATAAAGACGGATGATGAGGTTACTACAGACGTCGTGCATCTTTTTCCAGTATTTCTTGAAGGAGAAAGTGGTTCCCCAGATGATGAATTCATGAAATTTATTAATTCAAACTCAGTTTATTTTGTTATCGAATCGTAATATTTGGGCAATCTTGGAGATTTGGCTTCTCATTTTGTGAACTGATTATGCTATGTAGCTTTGACCCGGACAACAAGGTGAACCTTCATCTGAGTACTGATATTAATGAGTTCAGATACATCATGATTATGGATTATTAGACTCCAATTGTCTGTGCTCCTGGAAATTGATTGTGTTTCATGTCTCTGCATATGTAATAAAATTAAGTCTTCTTATGCATTACATCCAGTTCTACTGGTTTATTATCTTATATAGACAGAACAGAACATGGGAAGAGAAAAGAGGATATTATGATCAATGGGATTAAATAACTTTCAGCATTTTTTTTTAAATTTTTTGCTGAACCAGTTGAGAATTTGATTAACAAAAATGAAATGATTACAAATCATTTTCGTAAGTAGAAAATTACAGGCTGAAGGAAGAAAAAAGGTAACAAATAAGATACAAATAAGTAAATTCTAATTGATCCAAAACTTGGGCAGTAGTGAATTAAGATAAAATAGCCCTTGAGCATCGTGATTTGATGTCCATCTACCAGTCTTGTGGGCTGCTTTGTGGTAGCTCAGGGGACTTAGTTGAAGTGCTTTGAATGCAATCTGGAGCTATTCGCGTTGTAATATGTTTTTATTCTCCAAGGAAGAGCCTTTTCTTTCTGATATTATCCATAATTACTTTAGCTCCCCAATTTCCACTCATTTTGCTTGAGTTTAATGAAATAATGGTTGCCAAGAGGCAGGACTCTGCTTTAGTTGCAATAGGATTGTTGGAATTAACTAAATAAGTTTTTCCTTGAACTACCATTGCATCAAAGCATATTCTATGGTAGTGGAGGGATCCATTTTGTTGGAGCTTTGCTATGCTCGTGCTGGGAGTTAGTAAGATTGACACAACTAATAGCTGCAAAGTTGTATCCCAATTCCTTTCACGTATTCCCAATTCTGTGGTGGGATTTGGAGTGCTACTGATGATAACTTTGCTGTATTTGAAGGTACTGTCAGTCTATTCAGAACTACAAGGTGTATAGGGAATTTTTATTTGTACATCGTTAGATTTTGCTTTCCCTATCACACCTTAGGAATATATACACCTCTGTCATTCCCCTGTCCTCTCATCCCTTGATTCTCTTTAAACACAGAAGGAAGCAACAATTTGAGCTGAGATATTATCCTTTCATTGTTGAAAATAGCACCTTTAATTTCTCTCCCCTCTCCTTCATTAAAATTATTGCAGTGTCTCATTTTCTCCATCAAGTTTTGATTTTGAAGCTCCTTTCACTTTTCTCTAATTTTAGTTCATTCTTTCTCTGTTAAATGGGGTTTTTCATTTACATTATGTTTGCATTTGTCTTCTAAGTTCATGAATTTACCGACTAAATTGTCTATTTTTCATGTTGTGTTGGCCTTTTAACTTCATCTTGAAATATTGTGGACAATAATGGTTGATCATTGCTATTATACATCTGGAGATTTGATTTGAATGTAGGAAAGTTTTAAAAGGGCAGACATTTTGGGTACTCATACGTCCAACTAATATTGGAAATTGTGGGGGTTTACAAGATACAATGGATGAAAATATTGGTATTGGTTGCAACCGTATCCGTATTGGACAATATGTATTTGTATTGGATATATTAGATAAAAAAAATTCTAAAAATCGTAAGCTAACAGGTTTATATCAGTCAATATAAATTACCAAATATTGGCTAATAATTTGAATATTGGCTGATATATTATCTTTGTCGCCTAATACAAAAATATATTGTGATACTATCATGAATTGGGAAATATTAGTATTGGGCTGGTATTTGCATCCATGCCAGATGTTGATACAAAGTTGTTGAATGTTATCGCAAAATGTTCCTGAAACCTTCAGCATATGGTGAACTGGTGCCTTTTAGCGACTTTGGAGGCTTAATGAATTATAGCCCTTGCTTCTTTGGAGTGAGCGAACTTTGTCTGTCCTTTTGGTACCTTTATTATGACAAATACGAATGCTTAGCCTTGGATAGATATTGCTGTCTACCTAATGTGACTTTAAGCTCACATATTACAATTTAAGCTCATATATTACAATGCTGGCTGGCTGGCTTTAGAGAGTTATGCTCTTTCAATGTAGCTTGGGTTACTCATTGCATTGGTTGGGAGAGCTTGGGAAAATGGCTGCGACCTTTTTGGACATTTTTATTTGCAGGGTGGTGATGAATGACGCCAATGTTGTCTTGGATATATGGTATAATGTCACAGGAGTTTTGTCAGGTCACCAATTTCTGTGCTTTTGTAGGAAATGAGATAGCAAATGATGGGTGCACAATGCTTCATAGGTTCATAGCTTCTTAGTAACAGCCTGCAGTAGAAATCTTAGTTTTCTTCGCAATCATCAGAAACTGATGAGAAAAGTTCTGGATGCGCTGAGATACGAAGAGAGGTTTGCATTATAGTTGTGTCCGCTGCCTTTGAAAGGAGCTGTTATTAATGTAATATTTGAAGTCTATAGGTTCTGAGTGGTTTATAGCTGTTGCTATCCAATAGTGAAGATCTAATATTCCGCTTTTCCTGTTGTCAAACTTTAAAGAAATAGTTTGGGAATTTACTGTTGGGAGTTATTGCGCTGAAAAACTCTATTTCCAAGATTTAACTTTC
The DNA here is from genome assembly GCA_025585075.1 of Nepenthes mirabilis. NCBI lineage: Eukaryota > Viridiplantae > Streptophyta > Magnoliopsida > Caryophyllales > Nepenthaceae > Nepenthes > Nepenthes mirabilis. The sequence goes on from JAODPA010157854.1 coordinate 3,768, forward strand.
TCATTCTTTTCTTGTTTTAGTCAAAGGTGCAGCACACAAATGATTTGAAGAGGAATCACATTCTCTGAGTATTCTAAGCAAGTGATGTTGTCTTTCCCTTTATTTGGATTATCAAGTAGTACATTGGTGTTGCCACTAGATAGGTTTTGCGGTTAAGATGTGTGTCTGAACCAATAATTTTGCTGCAACTTTTCTCAATAACCAAATTGATCTCAGTGATTCCTGCTTGAAATGAAACTCAGATATTGTGTAAAGGAGGGTATCTATAAGTTGGATGCATGGAAAAGCGCTTTATCAGAAAGTTTTGTTGTTTATTCTTCGTAGCAAAATGATTTGTGGTGTTCACAGATCATTGAAGTTTAGGGAAGACAAACCTCCAAATCTCATGGTTAGTAAAGGTTTACCACGATTATGGTCTGCATCTGCAGCACAGTACTTGGAAATGGGGTGTGGTCAGGTGAAGGGCTTAGTAGGTTTCTAATGTCTGGAATCTTGCTATGCCCTTTTTAAATATGACCTAGGTCAAATATACTGAATGAATGTGAGATCATGCTCAGGTGATGAAGATTGGATTGTGATTGAGTAATTCCATTGGATATATGAAATAATTAGCTAACTGCGGCAACCATCTTGCCACTAATGTTGAATATTTGGAATGATTTTTGAATCTCGCACGCTTGATTAGGGGTTGATCTTTATTCTTATTTGTTGTTTGTTCTTTATATTTGGAATAAACATTTCTGTTGTTTGCTAAATGGGTAAAGTCGTAGTGTGGTTTGATTCAGGTACCTACAATTTTTTGTTTTCTCTTTGGCAGGCAGTAAAGAGGAGACTTTTTTTGATCCACAACCTTGGCTAGAGTCGGATTGTGATGATGATTTTTACAGTGTCAATGGAGGTAAGTAGCTACAAGAATCATTAGCGAAATCCTGCACTTCACATGATGTATACTTTCCTTGGTTGCTGCCTTTGCTGTGTGCCATTTCTGCATTCAGTGAGGATACTTATTAGTTATTGGATGATTGGATTTTGTTATTTTTGCATCTGTCCAAGGAGCTTTTTTATATCTCAATGCCGGGCTTCCATTTTCTTTGCAAAACCTTGCAAGTCTTTGATAGGAGGAGGTAAAATGAAAAAGGTTGGAGTATGGATGAAAATATTAATATCGGTGTTAGTTGCTGTAGTATCGGTATGGGCTATATCTAATGATATGTGTCTATATCAAATAAATGGATGCAAATTTGTTTTGCAAATGAGAACCTGTGAGGCAAGTATTGGGTAATATATTATCAATACGGTGAGATAGTGCGATTTTGTAGTGGTATTAGGGACACGACATCGATAAATATTTTTCATAATTATTGATATTTTGCTCCATGAGTTGAAGTGTTCCTATTTATGAACTTTTTTTCTTATTTAAACAGAGTTTCTTAATGCGAATGCGTGATTTAGCAGTAAATTTGGGACTCAGTTATTTTTGGTTTCTAGTTTTCCTGTATTTGTTTCAGGATTGGACTAGCAGGGCTGGCAATTCCAGTTCCCTGATTCCTTTCCCTTTCCCTTTCACTTTCACCATTTCCATTCTCCTTACCCATATTCTGCATTTCACTTCTGGCAATAGAGCAAGCGTAGAACAGAACTGTATGAGTTTCTTTCACCACCAAGAGCCATGCGGTGTTGAGAAAACTCCCGAAATGTTACACCTTCATAGGTAGGCACCATGCATCCATCTGTCTACAACAAATCATCTTTTTGAGAAAAGAATTGAGTGTCTTCAGGCTCATGCCGAGTCCCAAAGATGGCTATCCCTAATGCCGTGACCATTATCATCCTGGGAGCACAAACATTCTCCCAAGACCTTTTTACAGTAAACAACGTTACCACACCAAAGGAACTGCCAAGAAACATCAATGGCCTCGAGTACCTTCTTAGGCAGTATGAGCAACCACCATCAATGGCCTTCGTACCTTCTTAGACTGTTTGTAGATACGAGAATGCATGGAATATAAAAAACTGCTGAGATTAATCTTTCTTAGAAAATAGCCCATGATCTCCCCTCCCCCCCCCCCCCCCCCCCCATTGTGCGTGGTTATGAGTACCAAATGCCTTACCACTAGAAGGAAATCATATATCTGTAACAACTGGTTTTTCTAAGGCAAAGGGGGGCAGGCCTTATTTGATAATATAAGATAATACTCTATATAATAATAGATTTAAAAGTAATCCGACCTTTTTCCGGTCCCTGTACATTATAGGAGCTTTGTACTCTAGACTGCCCTTTTATATGTTTTTGTAAAGTATATGATTTTTTCATTGGGAATGGGATTCCATTCCCTTATTCCCAGTGCCACCTTAAAATTTTAGTGTTGATATATAATTTCCACGGATACAGATGTCTAAACTCTTTGCCTAATTGCAAATTTACAAGTGTTTCTGTTTTGTGTGTTTTCACCGTCAAAGCTGTTTCATGATCCGTTTGTTGCTACATATGCAGATTTCACACCATCACGTGGCAGTACTCCGATCCACGGCTCCGCAGAAGGCACCCCGCAACCTTTTGGAGCATTGTCGGTTCAAGCTAATAGAGCTGTCTTCGAAGGCAGACCACCTTTGAGCGGCGGTAAGAATTCCATGGTTGTGTAGTTCGTTTCTAAGCCGGTCTGTCTATACGCATAGTACATCTTGATTCAGCTCCATGAAGCATCAATGATATTCGCCTCGGTTTTTTATTTATTTTTGAATAAAATTGGAAAGTGACAAGTAAAATCTTGCTCTGAACATAGAATCGAAGCAACATCGTGGTAGTTCACCACTCCATCTCAGTGCCTCTGCAAATAGTGAAGCTCAAGTGAACACGATTCCTGTCGAGGGTAAGGCGTTTGGTTCGAATACAGATTCATCATTGTCATCCCCAGCAGACAAGAAGAAGAAGCTCTTAGATCTTTTCAGACAAAGCAGGGATGATGAAAGCCTAACTATTTCAGGGCTTGAGAGCGTGAGTGAAGCCAATGCGAACCCGGAAATGAAGCCTGATGTCCCAGAATCACTGAATGGCACTCCATATCTTTCAGGCACCAACTCAGTCACTAGTGGTGGAAGAACCCCCGTTGGAGATTCTAATAAGCCGGGGAAAGAGAAGCCTGCTCAATGTTGCTTTCCACGATTGGTTTCTAGCCGTAGTTTTCACAAGTGGAAGAAGCCGATGTCTCCTTCCATTGCCGTGGATGCTTAAATAGCTTGGATTGGGTTCCAGGTTTGGATCTCTACTTTCTGAGATTGGGGGGGGGGGGGAATTTGTAGTAGTTTTGATCAACTTTAACTCTTTTTTTGGTAACAAAGAAATTTTCACACTTAATGGGCCAAGGCCAAATTTCGAATGTATGATTTTACTAGTAAATACTATGCACCATGTAATCTGTGGTAAGATGGTAGAGAGTAATGTGTATAAACTATAAAAATATCATATGATAAGAGAATTTAAGGGCTCTATCTGCGAAGATGCAGAAGTTTGTATAGCATTAAGATCTTCCCCTTTCTTATCGTTCTCTCTGCTGGTGTTTATATAGCATTAACTCATTCTATTTGGTTCTTAATGGAATATAGTGGAAATAGATTGGTTCTAATGGTGGAATACAGTGGAAATAAGATGAGAATAATAAATTGTTTGATTTTGCGTAGGATTAAAATATTTTAGCTGTAAATGTTACCACCATCGTTATCACTATCACAGCCATCACTGTCACACTAGGGATTGCCATTGCCATTGCCATATTGGAATGATACCATCTCCCTCTACCCACCACCCCATAAACCCTAGTTTTCCCTGAGCTCTTGGCGGCCACCATAGCTGATGGGCCTAGGGAGGCTGCTCCCTTCCCGTCCTAAGCCCTGCTCTTACTCTTTTTCAAACCCCAGTGACCTCAGTTTCGATGCCGTTTTCCATTCAGCTTTCGCTTCGTCCCAACTCCCCATCTTGTTGTTGGCCGAGATTCTTGCAAATCCTGGCCTTGCTGAAGGTGAAAATTGCTCCCCCTTTCGTGGGTTCTATGACTGGCTCGGTCTCCTTTTTGGCTTCCTCTCCGTCGCTATCGGTGGCCACCAGAAGTCTTCTCCTGGGTTTCTGCAGTAGTATGTCTATTCCCTTGAATGGCAGAGCTCCGACATCGACTGAACCTGACCTCATGATTCCTCATCTATCAGTGGTGATGACAAAGGAGCCTGCTCTTCTCTAGGTCCTAATGGTACCGATGCTCGAATATCATCCCCTCCATGGGTAGGATGACTGAAATAACGCCAAAGAAGCCTCCTGTAGGTGTACGTACAAGTCGTAATCGAGTCAAGGTCAGTTACGAGGCTCTCATCGCAAATGGTCAGAGATTGCTCTCATCGCAAATGGTCAGAGATTGCCTCTATTCCTCCCAAGCTGAAACCAAATCTGTCCTACCGCCCTCCTTTTCTGGAGGGTAACAGAACCATTATGAGACCACCCCCTGATATTGGTCTCCTTTGGTGAAAACCTGGGAGTTCACACTTGTAGGGTACTTCCTTGATAATTATCTGGCTTTCACGGTGGTGGAGCAGATTGTAAAGAAAATTTGGAGCCTGCTTGGACTGAACAGAGTCCTTGTCAGCCAAAAGGGATTCTTCTGCTTAAAATTCTCAGACGGATAACATGAGTCTGGTTTTCAAAGATGGGCCTTGGATTTTTTTTTGTTAAGCCTATCTTTCCTAACATCTGGAAACCTGGCATGGAGATCCTTAGGGATGAGCACAGGAGTATCCCCTTGTGGTCTAACTTCTACAACTTCTCACTAGAATCGGGTTCTAGAGGGTCTTTATGTTGCCAGTGCGTAGGATCCCTCTGAATACTGATTTACGGACTGAGATGCTCACTTGTATTGGGTATACTTGTGTTTGTGTAATTTGGACCAGTGGTTTCGGTTGACCGTAGAGCTGGCGCGAAAACTATGGTTTATGTAAAGAATGGCGAGGAAGCAGAAGAATGAAGAGGGAAAGTATGAGCAATGAAGGAAGAACACAGTGAAAGTGATACCAGACCTTGGTCTAGCTACTGGCCTTCACAAATTTGGGGCTTTCCACACTGAATGCCCAAATCTGCTTAAGGAAAAGAGAAGAGAGTTTGCAGATAGTGAGAGGGAGAGAGAGAGAGAGAGAGATTCGAAATCAGGAGGAAAACAGAAGAATATCTATTTGTTGCATTACTTCTCTGCCACAGTAATAATATATGGGAAAGGGGATGCAAACCGGGAAGTGGACCACGAGTTATTATAGCTACTGAGCACCAGCACGTGCTCTACAACTATTTAACTAATTATAAACTATGCATGTGTAATGTGTAAAATATATCTCTCTTATGTGTAGTGTATGGGATGTATGAATGTGCACGGTACTAGTTTAATATAGAAACCCTTAGACGAAATCATGAAATCGTTGGGGTAGACGGACTGTGCAGACGCTTCGCCTCTGTGCAAGAGCTGCTGGACCATCGGTAACAAGCCCGGTAACATTTCCCCCTCCATCAAATAACACATTGTCTTCAATGTTGAAGGTTGAAAAATTCCGAAGGAAATCGGCTGCTGCCTCCCAAGTAGTATCCTCAGCAGCCTGACACTGCTACTGTACTAAGACCTGAGGCACAATGCGGCCACACTGCATAATGTTACGAAAGCCAATAAGCTGAGAAGGAAACAAGACAGGCTGGGAGCCTAAGTCATCAGGTAGCAGAGTTCTTGGAGAGCTGGGAGGGCTGTTATGGCTCTCCTTAAGCAGGGACACGTAAAAAGCATTGTGGATACGGGAGTATTCGGGTAGTTGCAATCGATATGCCACTATTCCCACACGTTCCGTGATCTGAAAAGGGCCGTAATATCTCTTGGCGAATTTATTGGACCGCTGCTACTTGAGTGAAGTTTGCCGGTAAAGTTTCAATTTGACAAAGACCCAATCTCCAACTTTGAACTCCTTATCCGTCCGATGAACATCAGCCTGATTTTTTATGCGGAGTTGAGCGCGTTGGAGATTATGTTTAAGCTGTTTCAATAGTCCGGTTCTAGTTGAGAGTAGCTCATCCACAGCGGCAATGGTTGATGTGCCCTGAATATAATCTGTTAGAGCAGGAGGTGATTTGCCGTACACAGCCTCGAACGGGCTCATTTGGATGGTTGAGTGCCACGCGATATTGTAACTCCACTTGGCCCATGGCAGGAATTGCACCCAGGTGGCTGGATTTTCAGCTACAAAACACAGCAAATAATCCTCCAAACATGGGTTGACTACCTCGGTTTGCGCATCAGTTTGAGGGTGATAGGCGCTACTATGGAACAGGGCGGTCCCTTGTAATTTCAATAATTCCTTTTAGAATTTACTCATGAAAAAGGGGTCCCGGTTAGATATGATTTCGTTGGGTAGCTCATGCAACCGACAGATTTCCTTCACGAAGACTTCAGCCAACTGCTCAGCACTAAAGTGAGTGCCGAGAGTCGCGAAGTGGGCATATTTGAATAGCCGGTCAACTACTACAAAGATAACAAATTTTCCTCCGGATGTCGGTAGATGGGTAATGAAATCCATTGACAGCGAGTCCCAAATCTTGCCAGGGATGGGCAGGGGTTGCAACAACCCTTGAGGGGCGGTGTTGATGGGCTTCACTTGTTGACAGACGGAACACCGTTTAATATAATTTCGGATGTCTTTGCGCATGTGCGGCCAATAGAAATTAGTGGAGATTCGGGCGTAGGTTCTTTGAATTCCTGCATGTCCTCCAATTGGCGAATCATGGAATTCCTGCAGAATTAATTCGGTTAGAGCTAAGTCTTTGGGCACCAGGAGCCTGTTTCGATATAATATGAGACCATCCCGCACCGTGTAGTGTTCAAAATCTTCTGGGCAGGTCTGAATAGATGTCAGCAGATCCTCGGAAGGGTCGTGTGTGCTATAAAAACTGCGGAGGGCCTCTAATAAGGTCAACACAGGTTTAGAGACTGCCTGTATGGCCTGGTAGGAAGCAATAGGAAGCCGTGAGAGAGCATCCGCTGGTCGGTTCTCCTTGCCAGGCTTGTATTCTATCTCAAAATCGTATCTGAGTAGTTTGGTGATCCATTTTTGCTGCTCCAGTGTGTGGATGGTCTGTTTTAACAGGGCGCGGAAGGGCTGGTGATCAGTTAAAATGGTGAACATTGTGCCCAGCAGACATTGTCGCCATTTTTTTACAGCCTTGGCAACTGCACAGAGTTCTTGGACGTAGGTGGACGCTGTTTGCATTTGAGGGCACAGCAGCCTGCTGAAGAAAGCAAGGGGATGCCCATCTTGCATCAGAACAGCTCCAATATCCTCTCCTGAGGTATCAGTCTGGACCACAAAGGGTTGGGTAAAGTCTGGGAGCACCAGTACAGGCGTGGCTACCAGCGCGATTTTAAAGCTTGAAAAGCCCCCTCAGATTTAGGAGTCCACATGAAAGCATCCTTAAGCAAGAGTTTGGTGAGAGGGGCTGCAATTTGGGCATAATGGGCAACAAAACGCCGATAGTACCCTGCTAACCCCAGAAATCCCCTTAGCTGAGTGATGATAGTGGGTGCAGGCCAGTTTTGCACTACCTCAATTTTGGTTGGGTCGACTGTGATGCCCTTGGCTAATACAATATGACCCAGATAGGCAATTGAAGTTCTCCCAAATTCACATTTAAACTGTTTGGCAAAGAGAGATTGCTCCCTTAAAATCTGCAGTGTGCAGGAAAGGTGGTGGTAGTGAAGTTCCCAAGAAAGACTATACACCAGAATATCATCAAAGAATACTAGTACATATTTTCGTAGGCCCCGCCAAAAAATGGAGTTCATTTCGGACTGAAATGTGGATAGGGCATTGGAGAGGCCGAAGGGCATTACTAGAAATTCGTAATGACCTTCGTGTGTCTGGAATGCTGTTTTGTGCACATCCACAGCATGTACTCATAGTTGGTGGTACCCCGAACGCAAATCTAGCTTTGAAAATACACAGGCTCCATGTAACTCATCAAATAATTCATCTATAGTGAGAATGGTGAAGCGGTCTTTAATGGTAAGAGCATTGAGAGCCCGATAATCGACGCAAAACCTCCAACTGCCGTCTTTCTTTCTAACTAGTAGCACAGGAGAAGAAAAAGGACTAGTGTTGAGCTGAATAATGCTAGCATCCAGCATTTCATTAACGAGTTCTCCAATTCAGCTTTTTGAAAATGAGGGTATCGATATGGCCGGACGTTGACCGGCGTGGTGTTGGGCTGTAAAGGTATTCTGTGGTCAGAATTGCGATGAGGGGGTAATCCCCGTGGAATGGCAAAAATATCGGCGTAGGAGGATAGGAGGTCATTGAGGGTGGTAGTGAAGTGGGAAGGATTGTCCCCAGAAGACTGGGTGGCTGGATCAGGTAGGGCTGGCTGGCTTGGCCGGGGTGTTACTTGAGCCGGTAGGATGGTCAACTGAAAGTATGAAGCAACCGATTGGGTAGTGTTCCCTCTCCTCAATTAACCTAGCGTCATTGTGGCCACGGAAGCTGAAGGCATGCTGTGTAGTGTGATCTTAGTGCTGACATAATTAAAACTCATCCACAACGATTGGTAATCCAAAAGCACCAAGCCAATTGATGCAAGCCACTGGACACCGAATACAATATCCGCACCATATATGGGAAGGAGATAGAGATCAACACTGAAAGTGGAATTGGCCAACGTGATTTGAACTCTTTTACATAACCCCTCACATTTGAGTGAGTCCCCATTGCCCACTGTAACATTGAGGTGATGAGATGGTTCGATGGCCACGCCTAGCTATTTCGCCATGCGGGTTTGCAGAAAATTGTGTGTGGATCCGCTGTCGACTAGAATCACTACCGATTGGCCTGCTATTTGTCCCTGGAGGCGTAGGGTAGTAGGCACAAAATGACCTTCCAGGGCGTGTAATGAAATTGTGGGCATCTGTTCTGGTGAGGGGGCTAAGGTTTCAACTTCTGGAGGAGGATTATAAGGTTCCTCCGGTTCCACAGGTTCCACCTCCAGGCTTGGGACAGGGGAAAAATGACTTTCCTCCTCCTCCATGATCAGGTACAGGAATTGAGGGGGTTTGCATCAGTGTCCTGGGGTGAACTTCTCATCACAATTGAAATACAATCCCTGACTACGACGAGGAGCCATTTCAGTAGGAGTTAGTCGTTTTAGTGGAAGAGCAGGGAGGGGTTGTTTACCCACGGCTGGTACCGTAAGCCCAGAAGGTTTGGGAAGGGCTGGTCGAGGGAAACTGGTTCGACTGGCGTTCAACTTCTCCTCTACCAGCTTAGCCATACCAATGGCATCTGGTAGGTTCATTGGTTTCAGAAGGAGGAGCTCTCTCCAGATTTCATCCCGGAGGCCTGATATAAAGCAGTTTAAGAGATTCGTGGTCAACAAACCTGACGTTCGTGTAGATAATGACTCAAATTCGGCCATATATGCAATGACGGTCGTGCTCTACCGCAGTTTGTAAAGGGTGGCTAAAGGGTTCATGTATGACGAAGGACCGAAACGAAGCTCCAGGTCCCTAGCGAAAATCTCCTAGGTTAGCAGTTGGCGTGTCACATGCATCTACTGATACCACTGTAATGCCGCTCCGGTCATGTAAAAAGCGGCCACAGTAGGTTTTTGCTCCAGCGGTGTTCCGTGGTACAAGAAGAACCGTTCTACCTGGAACAACCATCCGATGACGTTTTCATCGGAAAAAAACGGAATCTCCAACTTGGGTAGGCGAATCGTTGCCTCTGATGGCGATGATAACATGAGAGGTAAGGTTTGTGTGACGGATTGAGAGAGTGATGTAGGGTTTGGTGTGAACGAAGTGGGTGTAGGCAATAACGGAGGATTTGAACAGTGTATGGTTTGTTGCTCCATTTGAGCGAGAGTTTGTCGCATTTCGGAGAGGGTGTGTTGGACGTCGGTGACTGACTGTTGGAAGTGTTCGGTGGCAGTCGAAAGAGTATCAAATTGACCTTCATGCTGGTGGACAGTACCCACAACGTCCTTCAATTCTTGGGCCATGCCAGCGATGGATTCTTCGAGAGCCCGGTATCTAGTCGTCATCCCCTCTGCCATTTCAGGTCTCAATGAGAGCACTAATCTGATACCAGACCCTGGTCTAGCCACTGGCCTTCACAGATTTGGGGCTTTCCACACTGAATGCCCAGATCTGCTTAAGGAAAAGAGAAGAGAGTTTGCAGATAGAGAGAGAGAGAGATTCGAAATCAGGAAAACAGAAGAATATCTATTTGTTGCATTACTTCTCTGCCATAGTAACAATATATGGGAAAGGGGATGCAAACCGGGAAGTGGACCATGGGTTACTATAGCTACTGAGCACCAGCACGTGCTCTACAAATATTTAACTAATTATAAACTATGCATGTGTAATGTGTAAAATATATCTCTCCTATGTGTAGTGTATGAGATGTATAAATGTGGACGATACTAGTATAATATAGAAACCCTTAGATGAAATCATAAAATCGTTGGGGTGGATGGACTGTGCAGACACTTTGCCTCTGTGCAGGAGCTGTTAGACCATCGGTAACAAGCCCGGTTACAGAAGGATCAATCAGCTGCCTAGTAGCCGCAGTAGCATTTATTACACCTGCAAATAGCCTTCATTGCACCTCGAAACACA
>JAODPA010157865.1:0-14450 GCA_025585075.1 Nepenthes mirabilis
AGGAGGTAATTGATATTATAATAATTAAGATTAGATTTAATATACACAAAAAAATATATATCGGAAGTAAAATCGAGGAAAAATCGGGCTGCTACTTGTTGGTGCGCTACCAGTAGCACGGCGCTTACCGTGCGCTCGAGCGCGGCAGGAGGGCGCCAAAAATAGAATGATCACGCCCGCTACTCATTGTCGTGCGCTCGAGCCGGCGAAGGCAGTGAGCCGTGCCCGCTGCATGCTTGAGCGCCAGGCCATTTTATAACGCACGCTAGTGTTCGTTTCTTGTCATTTTTTCAGCTATTCTGAGAATAGAGAGTGAGAGAAAACGAAGGTTAGAGAGAGAAATGAGGAGATCGAAACCTTGGAGTCCGAATCTATTCGAGAACTAGTTATAAAGGTTGTAGATCGGGTCGAGGCAAGTATTCTCATACCCTTTTTATCCTCTCTTTTGATTATTATTCATTTTTTATTAGGTATTATCGTTCCGATACACACCCGAATTATGAAAAATATATAATCCATGATTAGTACTCAAAATTTTTATGGTTTATTATCCGATTTTCCTCCCGTATGGCTCGGTTTGGCTTCACCAAACCCTAACCCGTGCCCTGTTCGGGTTTCCCCCATTCCCCTCGAAATTTATACATTTTGCCCCTTAAATATGAATCACCATAATCTAATTATACACATAAATCGTCTGAGCATCCGATTTCACAAGTATTGACCCGTTCGTGACATCCGAATGCTCTAAATCGACATTATTATTGTTCACCCCAGCCTAACTATGAATTTTATATGCTTCCATTGTAATTAATTATTATATAAGCTATATCTAATTATATATGTTCAATTGTAAGACTAGAATAATGTGTTTGTACTCCGTTTGTAAAGAAATGTGTTCCGGATGACCCTAAAGTGATAATTGCCTAATGTAGTTAGGAATACTAATCTTTCCTATTCATTGTGTCATCTATGCATCCAAATTAACATGTGAAAAGACCTAAATTCGAATGAAAGATAATAATTGTATATGTAATCGAAGAAAAGTTCGCAATGTGTTATGTAATCGAATTGTCTCCCCGATGAGATATTGTGAATTGAATTGTGGTGGATATTCTCTCAAATGAATATGAAACCATGAAATAAGGACTACGAAACTGTGTTACGAAGGTAATACCCCTTGGCCTACCAGTAACATTACAGGAGAAACTTAAGAATCATCCTGACCACGTATTTTAGTGGGTAATACTCTTGGTAAGCCTTTGATATTACTATGGAAGAACGAGAACAGTCCCTGAGCCCCAAGGAAAACTTTGTGGGGGCCTTGTGGCCTGTCTACAGACATGATATGTAGATAGCCCGCCTCTGGGTCGATAATAGGAGCTTATGACCTTAGTTCATGTGGATTATCATGATCTTTTCCTCGTCATCCTGTGCATTTAGTTGGTAAGGTTTACTAACTCTAGTCCGCAAAGACGAATAACTTTGCGTAAATTATATTCCAAAAAGAAATAAATGGTATTTCCAAGCATATCTGAATACATCCCTGTTTATGCACCCCTCTCATGATTATATGTTCATTATTTGCTAGCTTTACTTATATTGTCTACTACTTTTGATTATGATACACTTGCTAAACTGTTAACTCACCCCTATTTTTTTTCCTTCCAGATGAACACACTATTATATTTGATGAGTCCGAGTAGGCTGTAAATACAGGATAGGCGGCTGATACGGATTGAAAAGTTTTCGAGGACTTAGTTTTGTTATTTTGTATAAGGTATGGATATTATATTATTTATTTTGATATTTATGGTCATATATGCATGTTTGTTGATGATGCTGATGGATGTATAGTTAGTTTTCACCGTTCATTGATAGATGTAGTAGATTCCGCAGGTATCTTTTATGGTTGTAAGTGGTTCATAATTGGTATCCTTTTTGAGTCAGCGTCGTACCGGAGTTGCGACATCGCTGCCACCTATGTGTTTGTTGTGACAATTGGGATCCTATATTTATATTGTATGTATGCTGTAGATTCTGTACAGGGTTTTGTATTTGGTGGACGTCCGTTCTATAAACGAAATTCTGTCAGATTTTCGATAAAATTTTCGATCTGTCACAGTATAAATGCGCATATTGACGTACGAATGATGGGTCGAACACAAGCACACCTTTGTGTGTTCCAAACATTTTTGAACACCTAATTATTTGTAGTTTTGATAAGTATATCTTGAGTTACAAGAGATTCCAATTAACAAATAAAAAAAATTAAATACAATTTGATTAGAATTAAGTTTTGTCACAAAAATAAGCCAATTAATATAGATATAACAATTATGACCTTTCTTTTATATATTTTCAACAGACTATGCAACATGTAGGCTAGAAAAGATGAGTATTCTATTTTTGCATAGATACACCAATGTTCCTGGAATTTTTTTGGTTAATTATAGTCGGAGCCCATTACTTCGTTTTGATCACTCTATCTGTCTATCCAATTCTAATTGTGGATCTTGAACAGATTTTGCTATGTGAAGCTGCTTTACAATTTCTGAGCAACTGACAGCCTTATAGCTGGCCTTGTGATGCTGAATCGTATAGTCAAAGTTAGAAAGTATGAATAAGCCATTTAGGAAGCTGAATTGCAAGTGCAGGTATGCGAGATCAATGAATTTCTGGCATGCTAACTGTTACAGTGGTCAATTGATAGTGAATTGTCCTCTCAATCTCTCTCTCTCTCTCTCTATCTGCTTCTGTTGCCTGTACGTCTATGCTCACAATACCACAATTTTGCGATCTTTTGTATCCGTCAGACTGCTGATAGTCACTGAACTAGAAGCAACATAGAAAACATTACATAATTGTCGGGTTTTTGGTTGCTCCCTTATGGTTGTCCCGACAAACGGAAAGCCATCGAAGGATTGCGTCAGGTTCGTGTGAGGATTGAAATATTCGCATGCAAAGCGCACACGACCAACTGCCGGGAGGCAAAGGTCAAGTCGGGCGCTCAAAGCTAGCTCGAGAAATAAAGATGCATAAATTTTAAAATGTGGGTGCCTAATCTATGCCTGATTGGCGATTGAGCGCCGACTCCAGAGGCCTGGCGCTCGACGGGCGCTCAAGTACGTTCGGAGTTTATAAAATCGCTCGAACGTGATTTTAGGGTTTAGTTCCAAGATTTCTGAGATTTTTCTCTGCAAGAGGCGCCACACGGTGAGAGATGAGAGAAGAAGAGAGAAGAGGAAGAGGTTCGGAGTCCGGTTAAGATCTTATTTGAGTTCAATTCTTCACCAAAATTGGGTACGTCGTTATGGAGGTGATTTTTGGAAATATATTTTCGTTTAGTTACTATTTTTCTTGTTGTATTTCTCTTATGAGTTGCCAAATATGTTGAAAGGGGGTTGTATTCAACCATTCTTCACTCGAATTTGGAGTGAAGGAATTTTGAAAGGGGTTTTTATAACCGGTACTATTTATAATTGATTTGTTCGGAATTTATCCCGTGATTTTTTCATTGGTTGAAAAGGGTTTTCCACGTTAAAAATCGTTATGCATTATTTATTTTTTGTACTTACAAATTTAGTAGCTGACTGTTGACTAGATGTTCAGATTTGTTCTGCTATATCGAGTCAGGTATATCCTGGTGTTGAACCCCCAACAATAATAACCTATCAAAGATGGCAATGGCTCTGAAAATATATCACGCTTACCATAATTTTAAGAGTATTTTTGTCAAGACCAAAAATGTTACTATCTCGAAGAAAATAAGTGCTAATAGTTTTCCCTGTCGAAACCTTAGATCCATTTAACCAAAACCTTGTGGTTGTTCAAGGGACCGTTGAAGAGTCCCATAGCATTGCTATTCCCATCAAAATCAACATTGTTCTCAAGGTTAAATGTAGGAAAATCCTATCAAAATTCAATGACAACTTCCCATGTGGCCTCCTCGAGTGTCTATGTCTATCTGTGCACCAAAATCTAGGAAATGGGTTGGCTGTTGTGGAGAATCTGCCAAAACCTGAGATTTTGATGTGGTTGTGGTAGCGGTTGGGAGCCCCAAGCTTCAGTGAGCAATTCGAATGCTTGCCTGCTACGAGGTGAATTTCAGAGGAGCCCCAAGCTTAAAAAAAAATGGATGCAATTCGGGAGAAGGTGCGATGAATTTCGGCATGATCCCCAAGTGGAGAATTGTGATACTCTTGCAGTATCAACTCTTGAATAGCAGACTCGAGCAGCACCAAAATTCTGTTTCTAAAGAAGATCAACCCATCGAGCCAGGAATACTCTGCATGATCTCCCAAGTGTTCTTGAATGGATTTGGCATGATTGGCTAATGCTGGATGCTGCTCATAAAATTTTCTCAAGGCAGACAGCAGGGCCATGATTGGCTGGGAGACAACTTTGAAGGCCAAATAAGTTCCAACCACTAGCATGGATAAAGAATCAGTAGGCCCATTTGTTCGCCCAGGCCAGTACACTATATCAAAGTCAAATCCCAATAATTTAGTGATCCAGCGCTACTACTCCGGAGTGTTGATAGATTGGGTCAGCATCATCTTGAGTGGTTGATGATCCATTTGTATGGTGAATTAAATTCCTAATAAATACTAGCGCCACGTTTTTACGGCCCTAGTGACGGCGTAGAGCTCCTTAATGTACGTGGAAGATGCCTACAATTTTGGACAGAGTTGCTTGCTAAAAAAGGTGATGGGATGTCAGTCTTGAAGTAGCACGGCTTCGATGCCTTGCCCGGATGCGTCAATTTGAACCACGAAGGTTTTGGAGAAATCTAGAGCCAACACTGGGGTAGAAGTGAGAGTGGCTTTGAGTGAATCAAATGCCTATGCGGCTTTGGATGTCCAAACAAAAGCGTTTTTGCACACAAGGTGGTCAATGGAGCTAAAATCTGGGCATATTGGCTCACAAGGCGTCGGTAGGATCCTACTAGCCCCAGGAACTTGTGCAATTGTTTCACATTAACCGGTGGTGGCCAATTCTGGACAGTGAAAATTTTGGATAGACCGATTGCCACACCCTGCTTTGAAATAACGTGACCTAGATAAGATAGTGAGGTCCGTCCAAACTGACACTTGGACTACTTAGTAAAGAAGGAGTTTGTCTGTAAGATGTATAGAACCTAAGTAAGGTTTTGGAGACGGGCCTCCTACAAAGGACTATAAACCAAAGTGTCATCAAAGAAAACCAACACGAATCGTCGGAGCACTGGATGAAAGATCTCATTCATCTCTGATTGGAAGGAGTATGGTGCATTGGACAAACCGAAAGGCATGACCAGAAATTCGTAATGCCCTTCATGAGTTCAAAAAGATGTTTTGTGAATGTCATCCGGGAGGACTCGCATCTGGTAATATCTAGCTCATAAATCGAGCTTGGAGAATATCCAAGCACCAACCAACTCATCCAGTAACTCGTCTACTGTAGGAATTGGGAATCTGTCCTTCATCGTAATAGCATTGAGGGCCCTGTAGTCCACACAGAATCGCCGGCTTCCGCCGCGCTTCTTGATGAGTAAAACAAGGGATGAAAAAGGGCTAGTGTTGGGCTGTATAATTCCTTCTTCAAGCATTTCTCGAATCATATATTCCATTTCGGCCTTCTGGAAATCTGGATATCGGTAGGGTTTGACATTCAGAGGTTTAAATTTTGGTTTTAATGGGATGTGATGATCAGTGGCTTGGCAAGGGGATAGGCCACGGGGTAGGGAGAATACACGTGCAAAGGTGGAGAAAAGATGTTGAGGAGCTCACTGTATGGTGGGAGTGACATTCGAAGGCAAGTGATCTGTGGAGAGAGGGAATTCCTCCTAGTGACCCAGCGAGGACTCCAGTATAGGTGTGACTGTCATGTGGAAGTAGGTGGCGGCTACTCTAGTCATTTCACTTCACCTCAATTGTCCCAAAGTCATAGTAGATATAGTGGCAAATTGCAGCTCACGTAGAGTAAGCCAAGTGGTGGTATGGTCAAAGTTCATCCACAGCACCTTAGAATCGAATAACACGGGACCGATTATGGCTAGCCACTGCACCCCCATAGACTACATCCGCCTCATAAATGGGCAACAAGTAGAGACCCACGTGGAATTTGGACTGATCCAAAGCTACAAGAGTGTTGGAGCATATTCCCTCGCAATGTAAGGAGTCTCCGTTGCCCATCGTGACGTTAAAGTGCTAGGACGGTTGACTAATTCTGGAGAAAATTGTGGGAGGAGCCGCTATCAACCAATATGATGACAGGACGTCAAGAAATTCGGTCTTGCAATCGTAATGTTGAAGGGACAAAGTGGCCCTCCATAACATGAAGGAAGATGGTGGGAGTGGAGTTAGTAGGGGGCAACAGGGGCTCTGCTTTAGGAGAATTTGTTGTCTGGGATTCGGGACTAGGGAAAACTTTCTCAGTGAACTGTGGACCAGCCAGTGGGGTGTTTTCCTCCTTAACAATCATACACAGGAATTGGGCAAGTCTACAACGATGGTCTGGAGGGAATCATTCGATTCACAATTGAAACATAACCCACATTCACGATGGGCTGTCATTTCAACTGGAGTGAGCCTCTTGATGGGTAGCTTTGGAGACAAACTTCGAGAGGGGACGGTCATGGGGGTGCTCCCAGGGGGTGGAATGGTTGTTTCGAAATTGGTGAGCGGTGAAGATTGGAGCGGCCCGCATCAAACTTTTCCTCCACTAACTTGGCCATTCCAATGGCCTCTAGTAATGTTTGAGGCTTCAGCAGTAAGAGCTCACGCCAGATGTCATCCCGCAGGCCAGAAATAAAACAGTTCAAAATATTGACAGTGGTGAGGCCCGTGATACAAGTGGACAGGGCCTCAAACTCTATCATGTATAAGGCTATAATAGTGTTTTGTCGTAGCTTGTAGAGTGGGGCTTCTGGATTAAAATAAGTGGAAGGGCCGAATCTAAGTTCCAAATCTAAGGAGAAAGCCTCTCAGGTCGTGAGCTGTTAGGTTGTATGCATCCACTGATACTATTAGAGTGTGAAACTGACCATATAGAATGCAGCAATTGTCAATTTCTTTTCAAATGGTGTAATGTGATAATGAAAAAATCATTCGATCTGAAACAACCATTCGAGCACATTATTGCCGAAGAAAAAAGAAATTTCGAGCTTGGGTAGATGTACGGAAAGTGCAGACTAGAAATTGGGCAATGCATGTGGGAAAATAGGCAGGGTTTGAGTAGGTGATGAGGAATTTGTGATTGAGGTCGCCATAAATGAGGGTGGGGTTGGAAGTAGTGGTGGATTTACTGGTGATCTAGGTTGGGCTTCAATTCGAGCTAAGGAATGAAAAATATCGGTTAAGGATTTCTATAAATGTTTATCAATGGAAATATTCGAAGTAATACCTTTAAAATGATGCTGTAAAGTTGCGACAATACCGTCGGATTGTTGCTGTAAGGCAGCGGTCATCTCCTTTAGCTGAGCAATTAAATCTTCAAGGGCTTTGTACTTCGTCGTCATACCCTCTACCATGTCTCAATGAGAGCACCAATAATCCGTATGGCAGTCGTTTTATAATGAGATTTGGGTAAAGAGGAACAAGAGAGGGGAATTTGGGCAAAGGTGTGAGAGAGGTGGGACGTCAAACTGAGAGAAAAGGTTCGAGAGAGGGAAAGGGAGAGAGAGAGAGAGAAGACGAGAATGAGAAAGCAGTATAGTGATTGTATAGTCCCCTTTGCCCAGCACAATAATGAGCTTATATACAAGAGAGGCTGTGGCACCATGGCCAAGCAGATATCAGCATAACAAGCTAAGGGGAAGGGAAATCAAATTAACATAATCAGTTCATGTGTAGGGGGACCAAACAATCCTAACTGAATCAGTTTATGTGTAAGGGAAGGGACCAAATTAACATAATGAATTAAACATAATCGCAAAATTTCGGAGATTGTTGGATGGTCTGAGTACTCCTTCGTGTGGCTGTGGTTGGTTGCTGGAGTGTGTCCGAGGGACCGTTGAGAAACCTCGTAACAGTAGCACTGGGTGATTTTAATGTGGCTTATTCTCCCTAAGAAGCTCTGGTGAGTAATGTTGATCTTTCATACATGGCAGAATTGTCCAATTGCTTGAGGCCGTTAACAACAAACCCAAGCCCAAAAAACACTTATACTCAACTATATACATTTTTGGGTTCTTTTCTCTTTCTTCCTCCTCCTTCCTGCCGTCAACCACTCCATTGAACTCTTCAATAGCCCAAACCGCCACAACCGTACCCGCCAGCTCATGAGGCGTCTGACGGTACCTGCTCAGCCTCCACCCGCAAAGCATTTTCTGCTTTGCGCCCTTTTTTTTATCTGAATACTGAAAGTCGTGATTTTTTTCTTCTTCTCAACTGATGGCCTCTCTGCAACTGCCCTACCCGATTGCCTGATTCTTTTGAATAACTATCATCTCCAACCATCCGTGATGGGAAGCTTGTTATGAGCGGAAATTTTGCTGTCCAAAGCCGAATCACTTTATAAATACTCAATGCAAACAATCATGAGAATCATGCAATATTTTGAACTGAACTTAAATCATTATCATATTGCTGTCCAACATAATTTCCTTCCCATCTCATTACACTTCCCATATAATTGATTCTTTTTTCTTCTTTTCTTCCATCAAAAAGAGCTCCAGCCTGAAGGTCGGAAACATTTCCCATGATGAGAATTAATTTTGAGTTTTTGCCATTAACAACGAATTGGTAATCATTTTCATGGGCAACTCAGAAGTTTTTTCATCGATAGATTTCTTAGCAATGAAGGAAAAATGGTTTGATTGATTACTCATAAGGCTTATGTGTATGTCGTTCTTTCCCCAATTGCTAAATCACAGGGGCTGGTTTGATGTTTCCCATGGTCTGCTGATGATTTGTGCCGTTTAATGGGAACCAGAGACCTTGGGGATCTTTATGAGGACAGATCTGTAAGACTTCAGAAAGGCAGCTTGCATGATTGGAGCAGACCAATTCCTTACTAGGTTTGTCCATTTGGTCATAATTAAGGATTCTTGGTCCAGCTCATCTTCAATCTGAACAAAATCTCCTGCAAGTAGTAGCAGTTGCAGGTAAACCCTTTGATTCCCTTCCTTTCACCCATATCTGCCTATTATATCACCCGTCAACTACCTGAAATGAGATTGTCTGGATGCTAGCACAATTGACCTTACCGGTAGCCATGGAACCTGGCTGCACCTGCTGCTCAAGGAAGGAACAAACTCCCCATCTACCACCCAGGCTTAGATGACCCAAATCCACAGCCACAAAGCTAACCAAGAATAGCGGATCAGTTCCACTCGGGTGGAATATCATATCTTGAAATATCATATCTTGAGTAGAAAGCTCATATCTAGGCTACAATAGCTTGCTTATTAAATGGGTGTTTCTGTTCTTCTGTGTAAGTTAGTTGTTCTCTTCCGGTCCTGTATGAAACATTATTTATACACATCATATTAGCTTGGCTTATTAACACAATTGATGCCATTTTAGTCCAATCACACACATTGATGCTCGCTATATATCATAGGAAATGAGCAGTCTGTAGAAACGTTGAGTCGTCATATATATGCTAAAGTGATTGCTAATGTTGCTTTCTTTCAGGATATCGCATTGGCCATGGTTTCCATGAGACCAGTCCCACTCGGTCCAATAATGGAGCTGTCGATGCTGTCAACTGAAAATTTTGGGGCCACTCAGTGATACTACGTTCAAACTCTGGAAGTTTGGGCTCTTTTGCCCGGTGCCCAGGAAAAGACGGTCCGAGATAACTCGCCTGAGGATCTCTATAATATTCTACATTTGTATAGTTGAAATTTTGTGCATTGTCGTTAGCTCCTCTGTCATATGCATGGGTAAAAGAGGGGGGGGGGGGGAGGGGGGAGCTTCTTTCAATGAAATCCTGTGCAATTGGTTGTGGGTATTAAGATAATATATTAGTATGCTAGTTTAATCTTAGTTTTAAAAGTGCAAGAATAGATCTCGATCATTATGATGATGAATAAGCTGTAACGAAAATTAAGCAGACAGTTCAAGTTAAATGTGTAATTTCAGAAGCGGTGGGAATGATGACTATTATTATAAAATGCTAGCATGATCGCTAATGTTCAATTTAGAGTAACCAAAAATAAACAAATGATTTTTCTTGTAGTTCCGTAAAACTGAAAGGAAGGTTATTACTCATAACAGTGCTGGCGGTGTTGGGGTTCGACCTGGATACACCTTGATCCGGCTGCAGCGGAAAAATCTGAACCCCCTTGTCGGTCGTCAGCCACCAAGAATGTGAGTACAATGAATACAAGAATGCACGATAATTTTTAGCGTGGAAAATTTTTTTAAACTAAAAAAAAAATCACGGACAAATTTCAAAAAAGTCCACTATATAAAATCGGTTACAAAAATCTCAAAATAGAATATCAGCAACTTATTCGAGACAGAATAAAAAAATAATTTTCAGAGTAAGGAAACTCTCCTTCCCTCTTTTTCTCTCTGTTTTTCTTCTCTCATTCCTCTCACTGGTTGAGCTATCTGCTCACTAATTTTACAAGTGTAGTGATGGTCAACGGCAAACGACGATGGCTCCTTCCGCACTTGTCTCCCTTCCATTTCACCCTCTGTTCCGCACATAGTTCACCCACACGCTGTTCACGCACACTTAGTCTTCGAAAGTGCCTGGTGCACTTTATAATAACGCCTGGTTGATATACCACTTGCTAACGTGCCCTAACATTGTAGAGGATTTATCACGCCAACTTTATTGTTTTCTACGCTTTTACCAGTTTCCACACTTTTTCGCAGACGACGCATGCTCTGGAAGTCAACCTACTCTGCGTAGATTGCGCATACTCTACAAGTCAATTATCTACTCTGCTCCGCTGCCTTCTAACTGCAGACTTTGTTGTTGACCTACGATGCAAAGTATGGTGCCTACTTTGCAAAGTCGTCTACCAACTCTATCAGGTTGTCCCCTCTGAAATGGCATTTTCTGGTCACCCCTTCGTATCTGCGCCCTTGGTCGGCCTCTTCGGTCGTCCTCATATTAGCTCAGCCGATCGACCTCCCTAGCTAGCTTCTCCTCTCAGCCGGCCAGTCTCCCTGATCGGCTTCTTGCTGCCCAACCGGCTGCTATTGGCTGGCCTCTTGTAGGCTAACCTCCTTGCTGCCTGGTCGTCCGGCCAACCGTCCTCTTGCAGTCCAATTGACCGTAGCCCTACCGACTTCGCCCTCAGCCTTGACCCAATTTGCAGCACTCTTGCTGCTCGGCCAATCGACTTTCTTGCTGCCGGGCCAACTGCTCACCACACGGGCACTTCCTTGCACAAGCTTTGTTCGAACCTACGATGATTTCCCGTTTGTTGAATAACCTACAAGGAAGTAACCAAACCCAACAGGCAGATGCTTTTTAGCTATTACTAGGGAACTTTAAATGATGTATTATTTTATCTATTCAAACATGCTTACATAATAATAGATGGATAAGCATTACATCATTCAGATATATTTATCGACGAATATTACTGTCACGTCCCAAAAACCTAATCCCAATAGTAATACAAAATCAATATTAATTATCCAATTAACCTTTAAATAACATTCAGACATGAACTCCACGTCAATATTATAACCGACCATAAATAGATAACACATTATTATGCATAGGACCCAAATTATGTCGCCACGTCACCGGTGGCTTCGACACCGACCCTATTAACACAACATTGAATCTTAAGTATGGAATAATACATATACAATACAATATTCTGCCATATAACAATTTGCAGAAGTAAACAAACATCCTTAAACTTGCCCAAATGAAAACCATAATTACAGACGATACCAATCTAATATCAATTAATAGACAAATAATACCCAAATTATATCATAAGACTACAACAATCTTTAAATTGAATTGCAACCTACTGTCCGAATTCAAAAACATCGACTAATACATCATCTAACGAATTCTAAAATTGTCCAAACTAAAATATTACAATCTGAACAATCAAAACATTAATAAATATCACCCAAAACCATCTAATCAAATAAAATACAGCATTATACACATTAACAATTATCCGGACATTTTATCCACTTGCAACTTGGCATTTTTTCGACACCCTAAAGCTGTCTAAAAATCAAAACAAAGATAAATGCTATCCAAAAACATGATACAACTTATTAAACATTGCCCAAATTGAAATTAAAGTTGGAATTACAACATTAACTATATTAATTACTGTCTAAAACTATTAAACAGCATTGAACATTAATAATGCACTAAACTACACTCTCTATATCAACTCAATTCCTTAACCCTGTTTTTCTAGTAAGAATTTGTACATCTCATCTAAAAAGATTAAAGAAAAATAAGGAGTGAGCCATAAATTCAGTAAAGTACTATATAACAATGAACATATACATATGTTTGCATTAAGAATATAATAGAATGATCAATGCATTGGGATACAATAATATGCCATAAATTTCATAATAATGCATATTCAACTTAATGAAGATTTTTAACTTATTTTTATCATATTCCTTTTTTATCTTAGTTATAAAAATATGCTTAATTTTTATTTTTCTTTAGAAATTAGGGTCAGTAAGTCTTACCAATTAAATGAGCGAATAATCAAAAATCAGGTTCTATATGCTCCCACACAATTAAAGGTCATAAGTTCCTATTCAAGACTCGAAGGTGGACTGTCTATATATAATCCTTTAAATAGAACCAAACGTCACTTCTTAACCTCGTAGTTACATAAGGTTGAATATCGATATACTACTATAATATACTAAAATATACCAAAATATACTATCCGCTAAAATAATTTTTGATTCAATTTCTTATTCTTGTAAAAACTCTACACTTTTTTTTGGTTCTTCTTAATTTTTTCACTCTTAGAAAAAATTTTCATAGTTCATAACATATTGTAGAATTTTTTGCCATAATTTTATAAATTCATACTAATACTTTTACAAAAACTTAATCATATTACAATTACAGGTATGGAATGCTAATTAATGGTTAAATACAGAAAATTCAACAACTAACACAATTCAATAATTTTATTAGAAATTCAACTTATACGGGTCAATTTATATATATCTTTCGGCTTGAACATGACATGCATATTATAATTTAAAGCATACAAGAGATGCCATACGAAATTGAGGTATGGAAAATTTAAAATTCAGCAATAATGCAATGAAACAACAGGAAATATAGATTCAGCATATATAGTGAAGTTTAGACTTTAAATCCCAATATATATATATTTTTCACCTTTCATAAAACATATATTTAATAATTTAGAATCTGTATAAGTTACAACCTGAAATTAGAGTATGAATTTCAGCAAAATTCAGTAAAAATCAGCAAAAATAGCAAAGTCCAACATACGCAGAAATTTAGTAATATTTTTGCTATTTAACAACCATGCAAATAATTTTCTTGAATTTTGAGCACATGTATGACTTAAACTCAATAATTTAAGACATATATTACGAAATCTAAGGTATATAAAAGCCGCTATATGGATTTAATACATGCAAAAATCAAAACTTAGTAAAACAACAGTAAAATCAACATGTAGAAATTTCAGCTCAGGACTTGTTTCACAGTAGATTTGGTGAGCATGCAGAGAATTTACATGCACTTTTAGAACATGTAATTAGCATTTTCAAACTTGCAAGAAGGGTGTCCAGGAAATTAAACATGTAAAGACAATTAACCCAATTTTCAGACCATGTAAGCAACTTGGTTGTAAAATTTCAGCAAATATTTAGTTCTTATAAAATTTGGTTATAAAATCATGAATTATGAACATACATGCAAAGTATAGTTATATATTTTGAATTTAAAAACATATATAAGCATTTGGATAAGAAAATACTCCACGATATTAGTAAAAATTAGTAATAAAGGAAAGAGATTCGGAGGTACACTTACCCTGGCTTGGATTCACTAAAATTCTATCTTTAATTACCTCAAATTTGAGTTTATTGGCTCCCTTTCTTCCTCTCTCTATTCTCCTCAACTCTTTCTCTCTTTCACTAAAATTCTATCTTTGATTACCTCAAATTTGAGTTTATTGGCTCCCTTTCTTCCTCTCTCTATTCTCCTCAGCTCTCTCTCTCTCTCCCTTCTCTGAATTTTAAAGCAGAAAATGACTGAAATTTTTATAATGCCTTATGCTCGAGCATAAGGGCCTCATTGAGGAGAGCACAATGGCCTCGCTAAGGCAAGCACAGGGTGAGCTTGGAGCACTTACATTCGCATTTTTGTATTGATAGAGTGCTTTGAGTGACACTCGAGTGCCCTATTGCCACAAGTTATGACTTTCTGTGCCAAAAGTGCATCTCAGGCGTGTGGCCATCCGAGTCCAATTGACTCTTTAATCTAATTCTTTAAATCATTGACCTCAATTTTAATTA
>JAODPA010157876.1:0-14447 GCA_025585075.1 Nepenthes mirabilis
CTGTTGCATGCCTCTTGGGATCCGTGCACCTACCAAGGATGAACGTGCTGGCTTCGGTAGCTGATATTATTGTATATGCTTATATATATGTGTATGTGTGCATGTAAAAAGATAGGACACAGAAAAACTAAGTGTGAGAGGAAGAAAAAGAAAAACGAAGGAGAGGAAGAAGGCCCGACTGAGTGTGTGTGCATTTCCGCCTTACTGTTTTTGTAATCTTCTTCACAAACATAGTGCAATCTTTCGGACTCATCGTCCCGTGGTTTTTCCCTTGATTCATAAGGGTTTTCCACGTAAATATCGTTTGTCATTTATCTTTCTATCCTTCTCTTCGATCTTTGTGTGCTTGTGTCGGTAGGCCGCCCATTTCCGGCCAACACTTTTATCTATTTTACTGACTAGAGAAAGACCTCAGGGGATGCTGGATCCTCGGAGAGATGTCCAGAGAAGGGTCTTGGGAAAGGTCCGGAAGAGTCCCGAAAGTCCTGGAAAAAGGGTTCCAGTTGGGTATTTATAGAGAAATGTGGTTGTTGAAGTGTCCACGTGGCTGTTGGTGCCTGCAAGGAGGCTGTCCACCTACCCTGCTGACATGACAATGCGGCTGCTGAGGCCTACTGGGAAGGCGGCCACCTACTCCGCTGACATAGCCATGCTGTGTCAGGCACGCTGGCGTGTGCAAGAAGCTAGCTGTCAATGCCGCCAACGGCCATACTGTGTCAGGAATATCAGTCTTGAAGTGACAAGGCATGTTCTGGGGTTCGTTACTGACTATGGTGGTGGCGTGACGCATGGGTTGCGTGTCTTTTGATAACTGTGAAGCTGAGCTGGCATTCTCGGACATCTGGGGTAGTCCTCGTCCCTTACTGGCGTTATCAGTCTTTGGATGAGTCCGCGTACTAGATGTCATATCGTGCTTGCTCTCGGACGGGATGAGAGAGTTATCGGTCGTTGACTGCACCGTTGACTTGCTAAAGGCTTTTGGGCCCATTGCGGAGTGTCCTCGGGTTGCTCACACCTTTCGCGGTCTTGGGCAAACTGGCAACTTGGGCTTCTCGGGTCAAGTACTCGTCCCATTGCCCATTCTTTTAGGGACCCCGGGTATTGGAACCCAACACAAGCCCCCCCATGCCAAAGGGTCCGAGATCCTCGACCGTTTGGTATGTCCTCGTAACATCACCGTCCTTCCAGATGGCTTTTCCTGTGAGAACCTATCCGCGTGCACATTGATTGTCCGAGGAGTGATGGTGCTTCTAAACGAAGGCTTGGTTTTGAACTTTGCCCGAGACAATTTGTGTCCTCGGTATTATGGCCCATCAAAATCTGAAGCTGTGAAGTCCGAGAGATTTTCTGAGTCTGGGGACTCGTAGCGCCGCCGTTTTGGCCTTCTGTAGGGCATTAAATGCGTGATTGACGGACTGCGTTCGCCTTGGGAAGGAAAAGGTCATCATGCTCTACTGCTGAATGGCCAGGCGGCGCGTGGCTAGGGCAATGATGACGCCCTTTCAAATTTTCAAACCCATAAGTGGCTTTTCTTTACTCAGAATCACTTGTGGCCGTTTTCCTTCCGTCTTCTTCCCTTAGCGTTGCTTGCTTCCTGCGATTTTCTTGCGCGTTTCTCATCTTCACTTCCTGATGTCGAGGGCGCCTGGAGTGAGAGAGATTGCTTCTGCGATGACCCTTGATAGGCTTTCTGCGATTCGAGCTCGATATCATATTTCAGAATTCGCGGCCATGGTGATTCCAGGGGAGCGGGACAGAGCGCTGTTCCCTCCAGATGGTTTCATTACGGTTTATGAAGTCCATCTTAAGAGTGGGCTGCGGTTCTCACCGCCAGCGGAGCTGTACGAGATTATGAGGGCACTTGGGGTTCTTTTCGCGAGGCTTCAGCCGAACGCGATAAGGTATTTAGTCTCCTTGTGTATTTTCTTGAGATGCCGTGAGCAGCTCTTGAGTGTCACCACCGTCAAGGTTATATTTCGCTTTACGTATAACCTTGACTGGATTACAATGACTCCGCATCCGGATTTTTCACTGATGTGCGGGGGTAATCCTAACTCCACCAAGCAGTGGAAAGATAAGTACTTCTTCCTCGGGGTTCACGAGCAGTGGGCCATCCCTGTTGGCTGGGGGAAGGTGGCCAGCCGGTGGTGCTCTGAACCTTCGCTGGAGGACAAGGAAATTGCGAAGGAGTTCACGGACCTGGTGCTCGCCAACCTCGTGGGTTTCCACTTAAACAAGCGCAACATCTAGTTGTCGCCCGAGAAATTTTCTAGAGGCCAAGTGGGAATCCCAGGTCGAGACCTCTGCTGCAGCTCCTTCCAAGAAGTCCAAGAAAAAGAAATCGAGGGGGAGGACGCGGCCATTGAGGATAGGAAGTTCGGCCGGTCGCCTGGAAAGGAGTTCTGTGGCCGAGAGCTTAAAGCGCCCAGCCCCCATCGTCGAGTATTCTGCTTCTGATGATGATGATGATATTTTTGACGTCGTTGTTGATGATGTGATTGCTCCTCTATCCAAGAGGGCGAGGACTGTTACTATGCCAGAGTCCTCGGGGACGGAAGGTCTTGCCTTGGCCTCCTCTTCTGGTCCTTCTGCTGGGTCCTCGGGGACAATTCTCCGGTCTACGGAGGTCTCGGGGGTCCAGCCCCTTTGTGATGACCCTGCTCCTGTTGTTTCTGTTGATCTGCGCTGTGGGGTCTCTGAGATGATTAATCAACCCTCCGAGGACTTGGCGGGCATGAGCTCTTCTGCGGGCGCAGAGAAGGAAATGACGGCTGAAACCGTCCGAGAGGAAGTGGGGATCGAGGAGTTTGTGACGTCCTCCGATCCTCCTGAGCATCCTGCTATAGTCCAAGTTCATTTTGGTGAAGAAACTGAAGGCGCCCAAGATTTTTGTGCTGCTGAGGAGGAGACGGCGACGCCTTTGATAGCTGTTGAGTCCTCGGGCATCACTCCTCACGCTGATGCTCCCATATCTGAGGCAGAGGTTGAGGTTTCTGTGGTGCCTGCCCGTGAGGTCCCACCGTCCGAGACTAGTGGGGAGGCCATCGTAAGTGGCGACTTCCTTATTTCCCAGGTACTTTCATTGTTCTCTGTGTGTCCTGACCTTCTGCTTTTTTCTTCCCTGTTCCAATGGTTCTTGCCCTTTGATGCAGCTCCGAGATGTAGCTGGCAAGATTGATGTGATAATTGGAGGGGTTCCCAGGGTTTCTCCCAAATGGAGGCTCTGAGGACTGGGAGTGAGGCTGCCCAAAGGGCAGAGATGGAGCTGGATGATGCTAAGAAAAAGATAGCCTTGTTGGAGGAAACCGTGAAGGTTCAGCGGGCTCAGCAGTCAGTGCTTCAAGAAAGGCTGTTTCTTTTGGGGCAGAGGCTGAGGGCGTCTATTTCACCCGCGGAACTTAGGCCTTTATTGGAGAGTAGGTACTGGGATAGCATTCGTATGTGCCGCCGAGTAATTCAACTTATTCATCCGCGGTTCCCTGCAACTGTACTCGATCCCCGAAATGCCGATGCTTTGATCGCAGAAGATTTGTACGAGATTTCCGGGAGGCCTTTCCCTAGCTCCTCTCAGCCAGGGCCGTCAGGGCCCTCGGATACGGCGGAGCCCCCAGTACTTCACGAAGATCAGCCTCAACAGGCTGAGTTCTCGGGGAGCCAGCCCCCAGCGTCTTAGGATGTGCATATGTATCATTTTCTTTTTTCTCCATTTGGACATGATGTACATGCGTTGTTTGACGGAATAATACTTAAGCTTTTTGATAATGCCTGGCTGTGTAACCTACTTCTTTTTTTTTGTCATGCTTTCGTTAAACTTTGTGCTCCAGTGGCGCTTGGATAGAACTTAGCTTTCTGATTTCGACCTCTTGGGCCGCTCGGACGGAACTGAGTTTCTAATTACGACCTCTTGGGCCGCTCGGACGGAACCGAGTTTCTGATTACGACCTCTTGGGCCGCTCGGACGAAACCGTGTTTTTATTTTGACCTCTTGGGCCGCTCGGACGAAACCGAGTTTCTGTTGCCTGACCTCACGGGTCCGCCTCTGGGGCTGCTCGGTTGGCGCCGAGTCTTTGTTTCGACCTCTTGGGCCGCTCGGACGGAACTGAGTTTCATTATACGACCTCTTCGGCCGCTCGGACGGAACCGAGTTTCTGTTACCCGACCTCAAGGGTCCGCCTCTGGGGCTGCTCGGTTGGCGTCGAGTCTTTGTTGCCTGACCACAAGGGTCCACCTCTGGGGATGCTCGGTTGGCGCCGAGTCTTTGTTTCGACCTCTTGGGCCGCTCGGACGGAACCGAGTTTCATTATACGACCTCTTGGGCAGCTCGGACGGAACCGAGTTTTTGATTACAACCCCTTGGGCCGCTCGGACGGAACCGAGTTTTTGATTTGTCGTTGAGGGAGTCTTTGAATAATTCTCAGCAGATTCAACGAAACGGATGTTTTTATTGATGGGTACGTGTTACACCGTGTGGCCTCTTGGGCCCTTTTGAATCCTCACGTTACATTAGTCCATAAGCTCCAGTCTTGGTGGTTCTCTTACTGCTTCCTTGAGTCTTTTGTCAATTATGTTCAGTACTTAGCCTTGCCAACACTGGCGTTGCTAAGAACGTGTCAGGCGTGTTCCAAGCCCATCATGGATCTGCCTTCGGGGCGGCGTGACCGGCTGC
Organism: Nepenthes mirabilis; assembly: GCA_025585075.1. Classification (NCBI taxonomy): domain Eukaryota; kingdom Viridiplantae; phylum Streptophyta; class Magnoliopsida; order Caryophyllales; family Nepenthaceae; genus Nepenthes; species Nepenthes mirabilis. The sequence continues at coordinate 4,667 of JAODPA010157876.1, forward strand.
GTCCTGCTGTTCTGGGGCCATGCCCAGGTCGTGACAGGAATCGGTCAAGATAGCCTTCCGCCACTAGTCGCCTGATCTCTGCCTGAAGCTTCCTGCAGTCCTCAGTGTCGTGGCCGTGACAGCAATGGTAATGGCAGTACTCCCACTGGTCGCCCCCTTCTGGGTTCTTCGGGGCCTTGGGCCATCTCAGGAATTCTTCCTCCCTGATCTGCCTTAGGATGTTGGTGAGGGAGTCAGTGAAGGCCAATGGGCCTGAGCGTTTTTCTTCCCCAATGACCATCCGCTCGGGCTTATTATGCCCAGACGGTCGTTGGATCTTTTGGTGGGCGCTCGCCCTTCTCCTTCCTTCCCCTGTCCTCGGGGGCAAGGAGTCTTCTAGTTCTGCCGGCTGAGTCGCTTTCCCGGCCTTGGGTCCGAAGACCGTCTTCCAGAGCCTCTTGAGCCCCCTCCTTGACGGGGCCTGGCTCATAGATTTCTTCTTGTTGAGGTAATCCCTCAACTCACCAGGCACTTGGGCGGTCTGTTGCTCCTGAGGCACTGGTGGAAACGAACCTTCAGGGTGTCTTCCTCTGGATTGCTTGTTTACCCTCTTGCGGAGGGTATGGACGGTCTTTGAAAGGTTCTCCACTTTTTGTTCTAGCTTTCGCATGCTGGGACCGCCATTCCTCATGCCTCCTGGCAGGAGACACCTGTCGCAGTGCTCTTCCTCTCGGGCGGACGTACTGTCCTGCCTGCTCATCATCTTTGGAGTGGTATTGGTTGTGTAAGGATTGTTGAAGCGTGGTCTGGTGTTGTCTGGGAGGGTGAGAAGCTGACTTTTAATCCTCTTTTCACAGACGGCGCCAATGTTACGTACCGGTTTTCGGGGTCCGGAGTAACATAAGTGTTTGAAGTTTGGAGTTAGAGAGAGAGAGAGATGAGACCGGATTTTTACGTGAGAAACCTCCCCTCAAAATGAGGAGGAAAAATCACGAGGCTTGAAGCCTGAAATGGACCTTCACTATCGTTCGTTTGTAGTGTATAAAATACAAAGTAGGAAGAAAACCCTTTCTTTTCCTTCTTTTATCTCTTTTACTGACTAGAGAAAGACCTCAGGGGATGCTGGATCCTCAGAGAGATGTCCAGAGAAGGGTCTTAGGAAAGGTCAGGAAGAGTTCTTGAAAAAGTCACCCCAGAAGTCCCTGAAAAAGGGTTCCAGTTGGGTATTTATAGAGAAATATGGTTGTTGAAGTGTCCACGTGGCTGTTGGTGCCTGCAAGGAGGCTGTCCACCTACCCTGCTGACATGACCATGCGGCTGCTGAGGCCTATTGGGAGGGCGGACACCTACTCCGCTGACATAGCCATGTTGTGTCAGGCACGCTGGCGTGTGCAAGAAGCTAGCTGTCAATGCCGCCAACGGCCATACTGTGTCAGAAATATCAGTCTTGAAGTGACAAGGCATGTTCTGGGGTTCGTTACTGACTATGGTGGTGGCGTGACGCATGGGTTGCGTGTCTTTTGATAACTGTGAAGCTGAGCTGGCATTCTCGGACATTTGGGGTAGTCCTCGTCCCTTACTGGCGTTATCAGCCTTTGGATGAGTCCGCGTACTAGATGTCATATCGTGCTTGCTCTCGGACGGGATGAGAGAGTTCTCGGTCGTTGACTGCACCGCTAACTTGCTAAAGGCTTTTGGGCCCATTGCGGAGTGTCCTCGGGTTGCTCACACCTTTCGCAGTCTTAGGCAAACTGACAACTTGGGCTTCTCGGGTCAAGTACTCGTCCCCTTGCCCATTCTTTTAGGGACCCCGGGTATTGGAACCCAACAGATATGTTCGAGATGAAATTTAGCTAGCCCTATTTTAATTGACTTTTTTTTATAATAAAATTTGATCTCAATCGAATTATATTTAGATTATTTATTTATTAATTAAGATTTATTATAACTCAATATCTGCTCATCAAACTTGAAAAGAATTTAATATTTAAAAACATTTGGAGCACACAAAGGTGAGCTGATGCTTAAACCAGTGCTCAAGTGTCAATATTTGCGCTCACAAACACTTGTTTCAAAATTATAAGCTTTTAGAGTTTGTTTGATAGTTTAAATTTTAGAGTTGTAGAAGTATTTTTTCTTGAAATAGTGATGTAGAGTTTTAAAAAATTAAAAGATATTCAATTTTATTGCTGAAAAGCAATTTTAATGACTTTTTCGATAGTGGTCTTATGCTAGTAGTAAGTCGGTGAATGATTAACGTATTTGTATAACCTGGTCTAAAACTTAAATTTGTATAGTAAATTTTGTTTGACTTATTAAAAATTTAAAAAAAAAATTACTCAATAACTATTTATTTTAAAAAATTTTCTTCATCATTATATTTCACACCAATTTAATTTGATTTTTTGTTTATTATATGTATTAGTGATGTTTGTGTTGGGCCCCACTATCCAGGGATTAGAAAGAGTAGTCCAAAAGTCGAGCTCATGAGATCCAAGAGGCTAAATTAACTCAATATGCCCGAGGACTAGTTCCATGACTCGAGAGACCCAAAGACTAAGGGTCGGCATCCCGAGAAGTCCCAAAGTAGCTGAAACAATTCAGGAGAGTAACCTAGCTTAGGAGGCTCGAGGACATCGTAAAAGGCCATATAATTTTCAACAAAGACCCGAGGATATGGAACAGAGGACACAACTCTAAAAGTCCAAAGACCCATCACTGAGCAAAGCCTTCAGGTGAAGATCGAGTACGTTCACTACCAAAACGTCTACGGACTAGGAAAAGGCTAAGAATCTTCATCAAGGACGCGGACAATGAAAGGACTCGGATGGTACAACGGAGGATGCCATCTCAGAGCCAACTTCTACTGGAGCATGCACGATCTCTGCGACACGCAACCTGCTCATGGAATAATGGCTTCTGGTGCATGCATAATGTGACATCTCACAGAGTTAGACTGTAAACATGTCACCTCTTTGATATAGCAGGGCAAACCTGTAGATTTGGTGGTAGGGGAGACTGTACACGCCAAGCCATGTGGGTGCTTCACGTAGGACACCCAAACCCTTATATAAACCTTCCATGCGCCCTAAACAAGAGGAGGGGTTTGGGGAGGCTGAATTCTGGTTTCTACTAAGAGACTAAGGAGTACAAAAAGAGAGAGAGACAAGGAGCTTTCTTCCTCTCAGAGTAATTAATGAGCACCTAGAAAGTTTTGAGCTCCACACATGCTCCATTCTTTGTATTCACTCAACAGTGTAGTGAAAGTTTACATGGACCTATAGTCTTGTGGTTTTTTTTTCTCTTTTAAGAGAAGACTTTTCACATAAAATCTCGTGTGTTATTACTCTCTTTTCCTCTCTCCTCACTTCCTAACTCACTTTCATTACCCTAATAAATTTCACCATATACCTTTTGGTACCCGAGTTCCATTAGAGTGCGCCCAGAAGACCCGCGGAGCCATTCGGATCTTCGCCTGTACGGTGGCCGGAATCTCAGAACATAACATTGGCGTCGTCTGCAGAAACCGATTAAAAGTCAGGTTAACCCATTTCCCAAAAGTTTTCAGAGGTACTTCAGAAGTTAAAGAATGACGGACACATGATCCCAGGCCAATACGTCAGTCTAGTATGCGGCATCCTACGACACCTGCCTTCCATCAGGCAATGGAAGGGATGACTACCCAGGTCCTTGTGCACAAGCATTGACAGTAAAAGTGGACGATATATTAAGAGCTGTCCAAACCCCATACTCGAAATTGGATGGGCAATCAACGGGAGTACCAATCAAAGCCTCCCAGATTGCGGTGTCCCAGAGAAAGGAAAAAGGAAGGAAGCATCTCAAGAAGCAAGCTAGCTAACCGGAGGACCCGGGGACACAGCTTGCCTTGAGCAACAAAGTCCCGCGGTGACTTGAAAGTCGCTTGAGTCCTTGGATCCAGGAGGGCAGCTTAAAAAGAGGAATTCTTCCAAAAGAAAAGAGCCGCATGGAGCAAGAGGCTGCGTTGGTTTCTTGTGAGTTGAGAGATTATCTCAACGAAAAGAAGGCCGCGGCTCGACCACAAACAAAGAAGAGACTTAAGAAGATCTAAAAATGGATTTTCGAAGAAGGGACCAGTGGAGCAAAGAGGCCAAAAGGTGAAGAAGATTTCCACCCAAGGATGGTGGAAGGAAAAAGAAAGGACTGGGACCATCTGGAGTCTCGAGAACCGTCAAAGTAGTACAAGCTTGAGCAGTTTGTTCAAAGGAAGTCTAAGCCTTCGATCCTGACTTTCTTGAACGAATCATACACCAACATCCTGAGGTAGATCCAGGATGAAGAATTTCTAAAGTGGCCTAAGGCATTAGAGAACTCAGATGGGAGTGATCAGAAGAAGTAATGCGACTACCATCACCGATAAGGTCATGAAATTGAAAGCTGCTGGACGCTGCAGGTAGAGATTGAAAGGCTGATCAGATAAGGCTACGTTAACTATTTTCTGTAAAGACCCAGACAGGTTTTCAAATTAGTAGGAGTCAGTGAAATGGACTAGCCAAAAGATGGAACGTCACAAATGTGACATCCCCACAATCGATTCAAATGGCAGCACGCAAAGTCATTATGAAAGTATAGACGTGCTCGAGGGAGCTTGGAGAATGGCAAGGCTGCAGAGAACCGCATTCCAATGGGAAGCAGCCGGGAACGACCACAGTAAGGTAAAAGGATCGAGGACTTAAGCCTAAGAAGCCCAAAAGGCTAGTTTAACCTAGAGGACAAAATTGGCACCAGAGACCCAAGGATTTGGATCATGCCCCAAGAGGTCAGAGATGTTGATTTGGCCAAGAGCCTTAAAAAGTCCAAGAGGCCCGAGAACAATGGTCCACATCCTGAGAGGCCTAAGGAACCAATTCCGCTTGAAAAGTTAAACTGGCCTAAGAGGTCTGGGGACTTAGGTGCTCGCCCCGAAAAACATACTAGCAAATGTATGCTCAGACGTCCAGGTAAGACAAAATGTATCATTGGGAATGCTCGTAATACATTTCGTTGGTATAATAAAATTCATATTAACTTGTTCATCGTCTTGCATTTTATCGAATGGTTGTATCACATCTCATTGATCAATAAGACCTAGGCTGCCCCTAAATCAAGCGAAAGCAACTCTTTCACTTGCTGTAAAATTTGACTGTGACTGAGCGGCTTAAGAGGTCAAAATTAAACTCGATTATGTCCAAATGGTCTAAGAGGTCGGACTAAAAGTTGACAATGTTGCCAAGCAACCCTAGAGGTTCAACTAAAAAAATTAGGGGGTTCAAAGTAGTAAGCATGTGATGACCTAAGAGGTAGTATCTTCAACCTAAAACGGTCAAAAGGTTCATACATTAAGACGATATAAGACTAAATTTCTTTAATAGTATGCTATAAAAGAACTAAACACATAAGACAATTCAGAGAAAGATTGCAACAAATGACGAATTTCATTCATGCTTAAAAGTTTACAATGTACGACATATATGCAAAAGAAAATATGTATACATGTACATAGCATTAGAAATCTGCAATCCACCCTTAGAATGTCCAAGCTGAAGAGAGGCATCTTGTTACTGAGCCCCTTGTGATCCGGAAGGCCCTGCTTGACTTGACGATCCCGACCATCCAGAAGATCGAGAGTCACTTGATGACCCAGGCCAAGGAGGGCCGAAAAATGCCCTGCCCAAAAAGCCATACAAGTCCTCTGAACATGTGGCATTGGCGTTCCGAGGATCGAACACAGTTGTGGAAAATTGAGAACTCAGCAACCTCATCACTTGGTGGCATAAGTTGATGCCGTCCCAATACTTGCCCTTTAGAGCAGAAGCTATGTCCGCATCCCTTACTGAAGTCCTGGGCACTTTCTTTAGCTGGAGGTTCCTATCCCACAGCATCCCGTATTGGACTTGCTGAAGCCTCAAGGTGTCTTCAAGAGAAGCGATCTTTCCCTTGGTAGCAACAAGCTTAGCCTCCAAGCGTTTGTTGGTCTCAGCAAAGGCCCTGGAAGCTTCCAGTTCTGCATAAGCTTGGGCAACCTTAGTAATGATTGTGCCAAGACCACCAGCTATCTCCTGAAGTTACAGAATTTAAGGCAAGTCAGTGAGACATAGACAAGAGAAAACAAAGTCAAGAGTAATATGAGAAAATACCTTGGCCACAAAAGAGCTCCTTGAAGTGCTCTCATCTCTGAGGACCTCAGGCCCCTCGGGCCTCTCGGCCGCAGCCTCCTGCACCAGAGAAATCTCAGCTTTGGCCTCGAGCACAAAAGCAGCAACATCTAAGGCTGAGGGCTCAGCCGCTTCAGCATGATTGTCGGCCCCAACTTGGGCTTCACCTGGATGTGAAGTCCCTGCGCCGTCCTCGACTAGAGACTCCTCATGGGCCGCGGGCGGAATCATCATCAGGCTATAAACTTGGATTTTAAGGCATGGGGGCTCTATAATCGCAACAATCTCCTTGGCATCAGCAGTCTCAAAGTATGTCGTTGCAATCGTCACCACTACTTCATCGACCCGAGTCGCCTCAACCTCCCCTATAGTGTGCTTCTCGATGATATTCTTGGATGGATTGTCCATCCAGTTTGAGACCTCACCAATAAAAACGGACGAGATTTTGGGCACAGACTCGGGGAAAGGAGGAGGAGCCACAGGTGCCCCATGTGCAAGATCACGACCTCAGAAGGCTGCTGGAGAGGCCTCGCAACCTTTTTCCTGAATAGACGCTCAATAATGGTCTGGTCATCACCGGACGAGGAACTCTCCAGAGGATCAGCAGGACGCTTGGATGAGGGCTCGGTCCGCTGACCTTTTTCTAGGACGCTTGGATGATTCCTCTATCCTAAGACTCTTCTGCGTGGTCTTCTTCTTCTTCCTCTTCTTCTTGGCCGAGCGGTCAATGTGGGCGCCAGAGTCCCCGGGCTGAGGCTCTCACATAGCTTTAGCCAAGTTCTCTGCTCTCAGCCACTTGTTCTCCCTGTTCTCACCGAAACTAAGGAGGTTGGACTGTATGAGGAAAACGATATCGTTCACCAATACCCTCTCCCGAGGCGTGGCATCCTAGCAGAATTGGGGGTCAATGTTTCCCCAACTATTGGGGACATCCCAAATCCCACGAATCGCCAAGAAAAAGAATTTATCTTTCTACATTTTGGTGGAATCAGGATTGCCACGACTCATCGTCACGAACTCAGGGCATGGAGTAATGACAATCCAATCTTGATTTTGTGTGAACCTTAAAATCACATTTACAACCAAAGACTCAAAAGTTTTATCATGGCAATGAGCGAAAACGTAGAGGGAAATAAGATACCTTACTGCGTTTGGCTGAAGGCAGGTGATAGGAACCTTTAGGTCCTTCATGATATGGTACAAATCCAAAGGCATGTCAATGCGAGACCCACTCTTAAGATACACTGTATAGACGGTCATGAAACTGTTTATTAGGCAGCTAACCCTCTGATGAGGCTCCGGAGCTAGCATCACCATCTCAATAGGGATGCGATACCTTGCGTGAATAGCATCAAGATCAGCGACGGTAATCGAAGTAGCAATGTCTTCGACACCTGAAGCCATGGAAATAAGAAATGGAGAGGAAGATGAACAGTACGTAACAATGAAGTCGCAGAGAATATTTCTGGCACTTAGGAAAATTTCAAAGGCAATGGAAGCAGGTAAATGGCAAGGTAGGGGTTTAAAACGGTAGAAAATCAAAGGGCACGCACCATCATTGCCCTAGTCACGCGTCAAGTCCCCACATGTTGCTAGGGTTAGTGGGCCTTGGCTTCCCGCAGTGACGTCAGCCCAATTTATTGCACATTCACTGTGCTGTAATGGCCCAAATGGCAGCACAAACCAATTCTCGGACTCAAAGGAAGGTCTCGGACACTCCTTCATTAGGATTTTGGCTTCAAAATATCCGAGGACATTCGTTGGTCTCGGGCTAATATGTGAAGACGGCTATCATCTAGAGGTGCCCAGCAATGCCCAGAATCCAAAACTTCCTTGGACACTTGGGCAAGGCCATTGGCCTCAAAACTTCCCCGGACTTCTTTGTCAGCATGTCCCTGGACTTTTAGTTCTAAACAGTATCTGCAGACATTCACAATAAAGAAGAAAGGAACGAGCGCCAAAGATAGGAAACTGCTAAATAGCAAGTGAATAGCAAAGGCATAAGCAGATTACCACTGGAAAGGGCCTTCCCAATAGAATCGACTGCATTGAATAAACATGTCAAACGGTTGAAGTTCTCAGACCCTTTGACATGAGAGGCTTATGTTGGGCCCCAGTACCCAAAACTCAGAAAGAACGGCCCAAACGTTGAGCCCACAAGACCCAAGAGGCTAAATTAACTCAATATACCCGAGGACTAGTTCCACGTCCTGAGATATCCAAGGACAAAGGGCTGGCATCCCAAGAATCCCCAAAGTAGTGGAAATAGTCCAAGGGACTAACCTAGCCCAAGAGGCTCGAGGACATCGTAAGAGGCCACATAATTTTTAACAAAGACTCGAGGACACAAAATAGAGGACACGACTCTATAAGTCAGAAGACTCCTCGCTGACCAAAGCCATCAGGTGAAGACCAAGTACGTTTGCTACCAAAACGTCTGCGGACTAAGATAAGGCCATGAACCTTCACCAAGGACGCGGACAATAAAAGGTCTCAGACGGTACAACCGATGATGCCAGCTTAGAGCTGAATTCTGCCGAAGCATGCAGGATTTCTACAACATGTAACATGCTCAGAGAATGATGGCTTTCGGTGCATGTGTGATGTGACATCTCACAAAATCAGACTGTAAGCACGCCACCTCTCTGACACGATAGGGCAGACCTGCAGATTTGGTGGCAAGGAAGACTGTACACGTCAAGCCACGTGGGTGCTCTACGTAGGACACCCAAGCCCCTATATAAACCCTCCATGCGCCCCAAATAAGAGGAGGGGTTTGGGGGGCTGAATCTTGGTTTTCACTAAGAGACTAAGACATACAAAAAGAGAGAGAGACAGGGAGTTTTCTTTCCTTCAGTGTAATCAGCAAACACCTAGAAAGCCTTGAACTATACACGTGCTCAATTCCTTGTATTCACCCGACAGTGTAGTGGAAGTTTACCTGGATCTAGAGTCTCGTGGTTTTTTTCTCTCTTTTAATAGAGGACTTTCCACGTAAAATCTCATATGTTGTTGCTCTCTTTCCCTCTCTCCTCACTTCCTAATTCATTTTCATTACCCTAATAAATTTCACCATATATCTTGTGTTGCCCGGGTTCCGTTAGAGTGCACCCAGAAGACTCGCGGAGCCATTCAAATCCTTGCCCGTACGGCGACCGGAATCCCAGAACTCAATAGTTTGATAGGTATAATTACTAACGGCCCAAGAGAAATGTTCGTCAAATGATCCGGCCCATAATAAAATAGAGATTTAATTGGTCCATATATCCCAAAGTTGATAGGTGAGCTTATCGGTCATATCTGGACAGTTTACTTCTTGAATGAAAGCGGAACCGACTCCAACCAATCAGAACAGACATTTTTTTACTCATATTTAGTTCAACGGATTTGGTTACCAATCTGAAACCGTCAACCTAATAGTATTTTCTTATCCATTCGGACGATTTTTTAAAGTTGATAGAAAAAATTAATTGCCTCTAATTTCTATATAAACTCCTCATTCCAAATAGGAAAGGGGGACGACACTTAATAAAAAAGCTAACAAACGACAATCTTAATATACTTCAAGCGTATTCTTTCTCTCATTAAAACGCTTTATATTAAGCGCACATTACGAAATTATTTTAACA
>JAODPA010157887.1:0-14447 GCA_025585075.1 Nepenthes mirabilis
AATAGCAATATATTTGTCACAGACTTACACTAAAAATGGCAAAACACTTTATAACTTACAAACTTACAGTAAAAGAAGGAATTCAAAAGTGAGAACAAGGAATTGAAAATCAGACAGATTCTAGAGTTCGAAAGTAAAAAGAAGGAATTCAATATAATATGAATGGTTTGAAAAACAATAATATTTATTGTTATCTCCTTCGTTTGTTTCACCTTTGTATTTGACCTCTCTTTCTATCTAGTCGATTGTGTCCTGTGGTTGAAAAATTAGATTCGACTGACAAAAATAAAGAAAATCTCTCGCTCATAAGTCACGACTGTGAGAAATTTGGGAATGGGGAGTGGTGACCGGATTCGAAGCTTCAAATTCGAACCCTCGACTGTAGCTCTGCTTGACAAAATAGAATAGAAGTGGAAATGGAGAGAGACGAAAGGAAAGGTCCTTGCCTTGCACTCTAGCGGGCTAGGAAGATCCGGCTTAGAAATGATAGCTAAGGGTTTTACTTTTTAAATTTATAAAAAAACCTACAAGTTTTAAAATTTATCAAATGGCCCATAATTTTTACAAATTTGTAAAACTATCTAATGTGTTTAAAACATGATGTGACATATCTGAAGCGTGTATGCAACATGTTGAGATGTATCAGGAACATGTTTAAAACGTGTCAGACTAAAAAAAAAAGTTAATTAGTGTTGGAGTGTGTCCGACATGTGTCCAGCATGTCCAGGGCATGTCAGTGCCTGACACGTGTCGGACATCAACACTTTAAATTCAAGAGAGTGTACTTATTTCCTAGTAGATAAATAGTTCAGTTAATTTTAGACCGACACTTTAAGCCCAAGAAAGTGTCTGTGCTTCCTAGTTGATAGGTGGTTCAGTTAATTTTGGTAGAAAGTTGAAAGGCTTGGTTCTGAAGCTTGAAAGGTCGATTCCTTTAATAGCTAGGTTATGGAAAATCAAATGGCTTCAAATTAGAAATTCCATATGAAGGCTTGTGTCGAAGACAAAGAGGTTTGGATTTCATAGGAAACAAAGGCCAACGAAAGTAAATTCATGAAAAGAATGAATATTAGAACATCTCAAAATATCCTGCTCTAGCCAGAGGACAAGCTTGTAGTGATAACAATGAATAATCGGTACCAAGAGAATTCTAGATAATTTATTCTTCATGAAAGAAAAAAAGGAGTTGTAGAGATTTAGGTCAAATTTATAAGGCAACAAAGGCTCTTGATGAAGGGCTGAGGAACTAGCTAGAGTTTGATGCTGAACTTGGGGACCTGAGAATGAGGCTTGTGAAAAATAGAAGGAAAGAGAAAGATCTTTGTTGAAACTCTTTCAATAAGGGTCAGGGATATATTCACAAAAACACACACATATATAGAATTATTAACAATATAATATAAAGACTAAAATACCATTACAAAGCAATATTTTACATCGTATCCTAAAACATATGCTAACAGAATAATTAAAACACTCCCCCTCAAATTAAGTATAAAAGTTGATCATTCACAAATTATTACAAACATACGTAACTCAAACTCCAATTGAGTTTTTGATAACGTCGGTAAGCTAATCTCTAAACTTCACACGAGGAACATAAATTAAACAATGTTGGAGCTTCTAATGAATAAAATGACAATCTATTTTCATATACTTTATGTGCCTATAAAATACCGAAATTTACGCAACGTGGATACCCAATTGATTATCACACTGCAACTAATAAGAACCAAAATTCTTATAGCCAAGAAAATCAAGTGACTTCAAAAGCCCTATCACTTTACATGTAAACGTGTCAAGGCACGATATTCGGACTTTGCACTACATCTAACTACCATATTTTGTATCTTACTCTTTTACGACATAAAGTTGCCTCCAACAAAAACGTTATAACTAGTTGAAAACTACTGAATTTACAACAACTCTGTCTATCGACATCTAAAAACCCTTTGCCCTCAATATAATCATGATCATTGCTAAGTAAGCCTCGTCATGGTATACCATTAAGATATCTTATAGTACACATCACAACATTACAATAATGAACATTTGGAGAAGACAAACTATGTTACAACATTAACCGAGAAGGCAATCGAAGTAATTGAAGCATATAGCTAGTTGCTGGTGCTTTTCTAGTTTAGTAAAAGATCTCATTTTCTAGATATAACTAAATTTCTAGATTTATAAGAGGATCATAAGATTTTGAATCAAACATATTAGTCACTCAAAGCAAATCAACCCATTGTATACTTTCTTTATAAAAGAAAGATACAACGACAACACTTAGTGATCTCAATGCCAATAAAATAACACAAAACTCCAAATATCTTTAGTTTGAAGTCGACTTTGAAGGAATAATTTTAAATTTGTAATGCCAATACTATTAGTCAGTAATCATAAAATCATCTACATATATACTGAAAAAAATATACCTAATATAATAATAATGATTGAACATAGAGTAATTACTGTCATAACGAGAATTCAAACTCAAATACAACTTTATTAACCTATCAAATCACACCAACAAGGATTGTATCAAACCATTCAAAAACTTATTCAACCAACCTATAGATCCAAACTCCCTCTAAATAGCAAACCCCAGTGGTAGATCTAAATAAACCTTCTCTTGAAAATCACTATGTAAAAAGATATTTTTGGCATTTAATTGATATATATACCAATAGTAAGTAGCAACCAATAAAATGATAAGCCTAACAAAAATCAAGTTGGTAATAGGAGAAAAAATATCAATGTAATCTGCCACATATGTCTCAGCAAATCCTTTAACAACTAGATGGTCTTCTAACCGAACAAATGAACCATTTAAATTAACTTTCATTGTATAGACCTAATTACAAAAAAAGGCCACTTCTTGCGAGGCAAAAAAGATTAGATCTTACTTGTGATAATGCTCAAGTATATCTATATCTTCCTCCATGACTGCTTGTAAACCATGACAAGAAATTACCTTAGACACAAATCCAGATAAAATAATAGAGTCCAAGACAAATGTAAAAACCCATTGAGAATATAAAATACTGTTATATAATAACAAAACAGATAAGGAATACCAAGCACAGCCGCAAACGGCCCTTCCATAGTACAATTGGACGATCCAAATCCCATTTGATCTAGAATAGTAGTGTCTGTAGTCGAAAGAACTAACTCAATAGGGATTCGCTCAAGAGCCACTATAGAGGAGGAAGCAAACTCTTGATGAGCACCACAGACGTTAGCCTAATTGGCAAAGTGCAGGAAAGGGAGATAACCCTATGAATAATCTTATAAACAAGAATATCATCTTAATGGGGGATAATAGACAACGGACTCAATGAGGACATTTCAAAATAAAAAGGTTTAGACCCATGAAATGTGACATCAAAAAACACCAAAAAATATCCCAGCTCTACAAAAAAAATACTAGTACCCCAACTGAATACGAGCATACCAAAGGAAATACACCGCAAGGACCGACTATCAAGCTTGGTCATTTGCAACCAGATATCATGAACAAAACATACATATCCAAACACTTTTATAGGAAGAAGATATAATAGCTTCTCGGGAAATAAAACATGATAAGGAATCTCCCCCTATGAACAATTGAAAACATTCAATTAATTAAATAACAATGTGCCATTAATGGCTCCCTTCAAAACATTTTTTTGAACTGTCATTTGGAATAAGAGAGCCACCAAGTTTCATCAAATGTCTATTCATTAGTTTTTGCGACTCTCTTTTGTTGGAAAAAGCATTTCACAATTGATTTATTGAAAAATTTAAATTATAGCAATTTTTTAGTTTTTTTTCTTTATATTTTGAAAAAAAAATGAGATAAGAAGATTCATAGCAATTTCTCTAAACAAGATTTATAGGAGTTTCTCCCTTGCAACTTTGTTGTGGTGGGTTTAAGATTTGATCTCTGTTTTTTTTACACAGTATGTCAAATCTATGGTTTTGATGGACAAATTTTCACATTTTATTTTCAAATGGCCACTTCTAAGAAATCCTTCGGAAAGTGTCCCCGTTGCGACGCCCCATGTGAGTCTAACCAATTTATCAATGCCATTACGAAATATCACTTTTAAAAATGGATGAAACATCGTTAACTCACATTAGAACAAGAGGTAGACCTTATTTCACTAAATTGCTCTATATCTCCTGTATGTGTCACCTCAAACTTCCCTCCGACCTCTTTGTCCAAAACTCTTACATGAATATTCATAATATTGACAAAAAGTCTCTCTTTTTCTACCTTTTTGAGGAGGAGCACCCTTCACATCAATCCGGAGGATAAAATGAGCGCACTTCATCTCTCTCTAGTGCCCTATTCTAACTATCCTTACTCTTTTCATGATATGCCTCCGCATAATGAGATCGCTTCATTTCTACCTGGTGCTCTCATGACTTGGCATAGTAAATCTTTTAAGACAAAATATCTCACTTCCCGCCGACTTTTAGTATGTCGGATTATGCTTACAAATATTTCTTCCGTGACATACTAGGCCTCATTTCCACTTTACAAAACTTATTGCTTTATGCTCCTCAAAAGATTGAACGATCTCCCATCTCGTCTTTTTTCACACATGATACCTTTGTGAGCAAAAAAATAAAAATAAAAAATGAGCCATTCAGTGCATTTTAGGACCTTCCTCGTGTTCCTCTAGGTAAACCTATTAATTGTATGAAGTAGGAGCAAAGCTAGGGATGTACCCACTGTCACTCACCTAAGCATCATAATCCTATGTATGAGCCATCTCCAAATGCCAAACCGTCTCAGTCTACCCTTGACCCCTTTGACCCACCTCTGTCCATCTCATCCTTGTCCATTATCCTGGGTTAAGTCTCTAGGATGTTCGACTAGCTTGCCACAACGAATAAAAACATATTTATCCTTGCTGTTATTCAAGATCAGTTAGAGTACCATGTCCTAGGGGGTTTTTTACATATTACATGCAACTAGATGCCCAAGATGCCATGTGAGAGAGAGCAAGGACCGAGGTTTTGATAAGATATGCTTTATAATGGACAGTGATCACTCTGATGATGATTGATCTACTTGCTTAGGAAATTCATGACAAAAAGAGGAAATAAAGATCGAGGGGGAATAGAATAATACAGCAAAAGAGGGAATAGAATAATAGAGAAAAAGGGGAGAAGGAGTAGAGTAACTTTTTACTTTTATACATATGTATTGCTTGTACTGTACTTAAACTTCTTATTCTCTCTGTTGCTGTATAATAATGTTTTTCGATAATTTGTAATATTTCTATTGTTCAATTCTATACATATTTATTATATTTGCACTAACCATGTCAGATTAAGAATAGTAGATGCTCTTGTCTTTGAAAGTAAAATGTCTAAGAGTCATCATTTGTCATTTATTTAGGATTAAATTTTCATGTATATAGTTTCTGTTACGGCCCAGGAACACAATATACGCAGGCCAAATAATAAAATCGATAATAATATTTCCATCAATCATAAAAAACCCAACCCAGGCATGACAGTCATACACATACAGGACCCGATATAATAAAATTCGCACAAGATCTTATCGGATACAAATCCGGACAAACATAATATACGACCTACTATCCACAATCATAAGGGAGATATTGACCATAATAACAACTCATCGATATAATGCAATAACTCCAATTATCTCATACAAAGATCAGGGCCATCATCCGGCCGTAGATACAATCATAACACATCCTCGGGATCAGAAACATACCAACATAAATATCCCCACTCCCCGATAAAGATATGCCACGTCAAATCACATTTAAACTCCTACAAGCGTATTCAAGCCACTGGTCTGAGGGGATAAAACATGAAAATATGAGCCTAGATTTCAAGTATCATCATCGTATAAAATGGTACACATGAATCAGAAGTAGGGATATTGCATAGTAATCACGTAAAACAAAACACAATGTCTGTGAAATTCCTGAAAATCGAGGAGATGTCTCGTATTAAATTATCGTCCGTATCAAACAGTCATTTTAGGACATATTCATAATAAATAACGATCCGGTAAAATCTCATAGACGATATATCATATGATCCGAAGTCACATAGGCTACAACCGTCACCACATCCGTGTGGGACACATACCATCGTCCGTATCTAAATCTTATAATACAGAAATCGAGAGAAGATCACTAAAACTAAAACATAAATCAAAACACGTTCCGAGTTTATCACATTTATACGTACGAGACATTCCTATCGACCAACGTGGGCCAATCAGTATATCTCAAAATTATCCTCCATTCAAATACATGCAGAACTACAAAGCATGCATGAAATCGGAGAACCAAAGATAAATAATTCCAACTTAAGGAAGGGTTATCCTCGTTCGGTAACTACGGCTGTATCGGCTGCGATTTAAGCCAACAGCTCAAGGCTTGGCTACAGTTTATGCCAATAGCACAAGGCCATCCATATACTGTCTCCCATAGATTAGGAACTTACCATATTTTATTACCTGCGGCTTTGGGTACAACCTTAAATTTTAGTTATATATTAGGACGTCCGAATATATTGGTTCTGTCAATTCCTTACGATGGTTTTTATTTAAGTACACAGAAGGACAAGTCAGCTACTAAACGTCTCAACCTTCCTTCCGGCGAAAGTAGCCTATCATATACATCCCCGTTGGGATTAAGCCTCCCCGTCGGGAGCGGTACCAATATCTCATACCTCGGATCATATATAATGACCCATCGCATCTCGGACCGCCATGGTCCCGTAGTGACCCCGTCTCTTGTAGCATGCATAATTAATGCAAAGCTTAGTTCATGGTTCCACAATATGCAGATACACAAATATACATATATACCATTCCGGTGTCCGAAATCCTCCAAATCATAAATACCCATATAAAATCACCGCACAACCTGTAAAATATACATGCATGTACATAATTAATAAATAAGGTATATATGAAAATACATACATATTAGTAAAATCTCCCACATTAGTCAAAACACATCAGAAATTAAATCAGACAGAGAATAGGGTTAGAGGATACTTGCCCCGACTTTATACTCCGCAAATCTGAAAAAAGGATGTCCCGATGTACCCAATTTGGGCCTTTCTCTCTCCTACCTCCACGAAACCCACGCGTGCCCCTTCCTCTCTCCTTTGTTCTCCTCCGCGTGCGGCCCTCTGCCGGCCTCTCCGCTGCCGCCGCTCCACCACCAAGCTGCTTGCCCGGCCATCGTCGGCCTCCCCGACACAACCCTGCCGGAACCAACGCCACTACGTGGCCTCCTTCGCTGCTCTCCTTGCGCGGCTTTGCCGCCGTTCTCTCTTCACAACCCACACTGCGTGCCACAGTCGTCGCCACTCACGACCGTCGACCATCAGCGCACTACCGTCGACCAAAATTTTTATAATCTTGCCATAAAAGAGGCAGCATTTTGGACTTTAACTTTTTACCTTGTCAAAACCTACATTCATTAAGTTCTTCACAGAGTCCATGCTACCTATTTGCTAGAAATATTTTGTATTAGCATATTTTGTGGCAAAAGAAATAGGTGGTCTGAAGGACATTCCAACATCAACGAAGATTAACACACTGTATTCATCCGAAGACTAGCATCCAATACTCCTATGCCTGATGCACACCTCTCTAACATATGAACACATTCTATCTAGAATGTTAGTGACTGATGCACGCCTTTCTACCACGTGAGCAAATTCTATCCAAAACACCAATGTCTAATGCGCGACTGTCCAATGCCTGATGCACGCCTGTTTAAAATGCTTATGCCTAATACATGCCTATGAAATGCATGGGTATAGCGTATCTAGAATGCCCATGTAATACCCAGTTCTCATCCGATTTAATTTGACATTATCAATTTATTTTAGATTAAATTGGATATATAAAAAATAATTGTATAATGGGAAATTAAAATATATTCGGAGGAAGAAAGTAGATTGGGTGCACTTGAGGCACACCCGGCGCACGCTTGAATGCAGATTCCCAAGTGGGCGCGTAATACCTGGCTCCTATTTAACTTATTTTTGCATTATATATTATTTTGGGTATATTGGATGTATTAAAAATAATTATATATTGCGAAATTTTGAAAGAGTTTCAGAGTAGTGGATTGACGCCCGAATGGCGATTGAGTGCCATTTGCCGAGAGCTGGCTCTCAAGGGGCACCCGAGGCAACGCTCGATTTCCATTTGCTGAGAGGGTGGCGTTGGAGGCACGCTTGAATGGTGCTTGAGCACCTGGCAGTTTATATAAACGGCTACGAGGCACTGTTCGCCATTTCGCGCAGGAGAAGGTAGAGAGCAGATAGAGAGAGGAGCAAGAAGAGGAGAGAGGAAAAAGAGAAGTGGTGGTTCGGAGTATCTTTTTATCAGATTTGCCTGGTAAGAGGTTGAGGTAAGTATCTTTAAATCCTATCCTTTGTCTGTTTTCATATCTAATAAATTTTGTATATGTTTTGGAGGTTTAGTATTCATGCATGCTATTTTTATTTAGTCCACTTGTTTCCTTTCAGCATGCATAATGTTTTTACAAATTGTTCGGGGCTTTTGTTCAGGTTTTGCAAGTAGTTGAGGGTTTTGTATATTTTATGAAAAAATGGGTAAATATTTTAAATTGTATATTTCTTTATCAGTATATTTGAAAAAATTATGAAAACCTGCATGAGCTGTGCATTAATACTCATGTATTGCTGCCTATGGATTGAGATCTCTACCTTTGTGATGCAATTCGATATGTGATATGCGACCCTCTCCCAACAGGGAGAACTTGATTCCTGATGGGAAAATATTTGTGACTCGCTTTTCCGTTGGCAGAAAAGGCTTTGTTTGTAGATGACTCACCCCGTTCGTATTTTAATGAGAACCATCGTAAGTGAATTGAACGGAAACTAATATATTCGAACACTTTAATATATGTACTAAACTTGAGGATTGCACTCAACTCCTCGGGTGGCAAACATAGTGAGTATGTTCTTTAACTATGGGAGACAATGTATATAGATAGCCCTACTTACGAATCTAAATAGCACATGACTCTGATTTAAGGTTACCAGGAGAATATGTAACGTTTTCTCAAGTTAGTCTCTTGGTTTTTAGTCCTCCAATTTCATGCATGCTTTATATTTTTGCATTGATTTATATTTGGACTTCGATTTGATATTTACAAGTTTGCCCCCGGTTAAAATTTAGTTAGTCTCGTACATTTGGATATGTGATTTGTCCTGGAACATATTTCGATTTATATGATTTCATTTTGGCCTTTATTTGTCCATATGTGATTTAGATCCGGACTTTATTACATTCAATATATGTTTCATATGGATTCTAATATGATTTGGATTATGTGATTTGGCTTTGGATCACGATTTGTTATGAATATGTCCCAATTGGACTATATTTTGATTCAGATTATAATTTGGAGTATGAAAATATCCTCATGACTTTCGATATCGGGTTTTCGGATTTGTCTTTTACACGTTTTTGAATATTTTTATGGACCTTCTTCTGATTTCAAATCTTATTGTTTATTATACGATATTGATACTTGTTAAATTTTAGGCTCACGTTTTGTTTATTATCCTTTTAGATTAGTGGGTTTAGATACTGTGCAAGAGTTTGGATATGATCTAACCACAGCTGCGTATATTTTGGTGAGTATTGTATTCGTTCAAATATTATTAGTGTGAGCTGTATTTTGGATATTGGGATGGGCCGAGTGTAGGCCCATGGTTGAGTATTGAGAATAGTTTAGTTACCTATATTAAGTTTTGGTTGATATGGTTGGTTTATCACCTCCCTTGTGATATTTGTGGAGCAGGTCGTATGTAATACATTATCCAAACAGTTGTCCGATGAAATTTTATACGGGTTATTATTCTATGTTGTCTTATCAAGTCATGTGGATGATTGTTTTATCATACCAGGGTTTGAGATCTATCGATAATTGTTATATTGTTTGGGATTTGATTTTGGAGTATTAAAATCAATTAGACCTGTTTTGGTTCATCTTTGTGACGGGGCATGCCCAAGGAGCGCCTGAGGTAGAACTCGAGCGCGGATTTCAGTATGGGAGTGTTCGAGGTGTGCCCAAGGCAGTGCTCGGGCTCATGAAGGGTTAGACACGATGCATGACACGCTCCTGAGTGGCGCTCGTGCGTTGATTCGACTATAGAAGAACTGACATGCACTGTTTCGGTCATTTTACGTAAAAAGAAGAAAAAGAGGAGAGGAAGGAAGAGAGAGGAGTAAGGTGATTTCGAAGCAACTATTTGTCAGATTTGTTTAATTGGAAGTTGAGGCAGGTATCTTTATGAACTATTCTTGATCTATTTCCGTTTCCGATTATTTTTGCTTGTGTTGGTGGATTTAATGCATATTCATTTTAGTTTACTTACCCTATTTGACTCCTTCATGCATGCAAGTCACTTTTACAGGTTGTTTTGGAGTTTTGCTTCGAATTTGGCTAATATTCGAGAATTTTGCTTATTTTGTAAAAAATCGATAAATGTTTTGAGATATTTTGTTTTTGTATAAGTATATTTGCAAAGAAAAAGTCGTAAAAACTTGCATATGGGCCATGTATGTAGTATCCATGCATTGTGCTTCGAGTCGGGCTCTATATTTGTTATGTGATTCGATATGTGACCTTTTCCGCATAAAAAGCTTTGTGATTTGACCTTCCCGAGTAGAAGTTTTGACCTTTTCCGACATACAGGAAAAGCTTTGATATATGATATAAAGACCCTCCTCCATTGTATTTTTATGAAAACTATCATAAAGAATTAAACGGAACAAACATATTCGAGCGTCCTAATATATTAGACTTGAAGAGTGCACCTATAATCCACATGTTGCAAAAGAAAATGATGTTCAATCCCGTCTATAAGAGATAATATGTAGATGAACCACTTACGGGTCTAAATAGTAGCCTATGGCCTAAAGTTACTGGAACTACGTATAATCATTCTTCAAGTTAGTCTTTGGGTCTTTGGTTCTTTGATTTATGTATGTTTTAGATTTTCGATATATTTTATCTACATTGATTGGTATTTGAGACTTCGATTGAGATTTATAGGTTTCACCCGTCGTTGGGAATTCGGTTGATCTTGTGCATTTGGAACTTTTGATCTTCATTTCGGATTATACTTTTGAATACGAGACCACATTCGAACTTTCATTGATATGATATTGTGGACATTTAGATATTGGTTTTTATGAGCTTTCATATACATTTTGATTTCCTTTGTTCTGTTTATGGACGTATCATTTATATTGTATATATTGATACTTGTTAAGTTTTCGACTCATAATTTCATTGTTTTTATCCCTCCAGATTAGTGGGCTATGGATACATTGTAGGGGGCTATGGATACATTGTAGGGAGCTCGGACGCGAATTTAATTGAAGTTTCATATTTTTTTATGAGTATCAGCCTTGTATTCGAATGTATTTTGGTATTGTTTGAGGTGACAGCCAAAATAATGATTGTATGTTTTATTGTTAGAGAATCAGAGTTTGGTTTATTATTGCTATTGGGATATTTGTAGCATTTGTTTTGTAATAAACCGATGTTTTTATTAGTATTGTCATTGGTCACCTTTCCTTACAATTATTGGGAAGCAGGTCGCGATTATCTTGGTTGCTCAAATGAGTTATCCGATGAGAACTTGTGAATGATTTGTATTCTAATCTATTATTATTGAATGTTGAGGTTGTATAGATTGTCATAAGGTCACGTTCGAATTTGGAATTTATCTTGGTTATTGCTTTATTTTGGGATTTGATTTTGTGAATCATTTATATTCTAGATTATTATTAGGACCTTGTTTGATCCAAGGCCGTGACAGTCCATGCCTAATAGACACCTATGTCTTGCATAAGCTCACTTAGTTCAAAATGCCCATAACTAATAGATGCATGAGCCTAGTTATTTTACAATGTCCACATCTAATACACGCCTGTGTAGTGTTTGTATGTTACCTTGCATTTGCCCTCACACCTGTAGCGCGCTTGTGCAACGTGTGAGTGTTGGGGCACTAATTCTTTTTCAACACAATATGCTTGACCTAATTTTAATTTTCTCTATAAATATTTCCATTCTTTTCACATAAGTGGGACAGAAAAAGTGATTGTAAATCCACGTGTTCTCATTGTCTAAATTAAAAAGATATTCATTGATAGAGAAAACTGAAACTATTATTTTGAGATAAAATTATCAATATTTTCTCATCTAATATTTTCTTCCAATTTAGATATGAGATTTTTGAACTAATTTTAACCTTCTCCATAACTACCTCCCTTCTTTTCACATAAGTGGGAAAGAAAAAGTAACTATTTATCCTTATGCTCTCATTGTCCAAATTAAAAAAAAATATTCATTATTAGAGAAAATCAAAACTATTCTCTTAAGATAAAATTGTCAAGGTTTTTTTACCTAATATTTTCTACCATTGCTTATATAATTGTTCCAACATTGCAAATTTTTGGTGTGTTACTGGTGGCGTACATACTAGATTTTAATAATGTGTAGAGATTCAAAAACTTACAAAGCAAGTCTGATAAAAAAATTAAAAGCTTCCGATTCTGTTGCTATAAGCAAACCCAAGGAGTTCTTTAAAAAGGATCCTGAGTTTGGAGTAAGTGGGCCAAGGTTTATTATGTTTACATCACTCGAGTTATACGTTAACTTTTATATTGCATTATTTTACCTTATTAGAGAAGCTCAAAGGATTTTATTTAAAAACTGATTGCTTTTTAAAATTTCTCTTCGTTATTAAAATATGTGCATTATATTTCACTATTGTCTTAAATTTATTTTGATATTTATTATTTTTACTAAAATTGTATTTTTGCATATTTCCAATAGCGAATATATATTACGTATATTATGTATTTATGTATATTTCACTTCGGCTATTAAATAGTGTTTAAACAAATCAAAATTAAAGGTCTCCTAGTCTTTCACTATTCCAGCTAACAAAAGAAGTCAATTATCCACAAACCCACAACTGTTTTTTTCATATTTGAAAAAAAAAAAAAGATATAATTTTACGTTTCTCAAAAATAATTTTATGTTTTTTTTTTTTGAAAATGCACTTAACCGGAAAAAAAGAAGGCTAAAGAATCCAAACCCATTTTTTGAATATACTCTAGGCAAAACCACTCCATAACTTTTTCTGTGTTTTAATAGGGACGCAAAACTCTAAAATGTTACGTATTTCCACTCTTAAGGGAAATGTACTCCAACTCAAAATCACCACCAAATTACCTGGCTGGAAGAACACCGAGAGTCCAAAATCGATTGTTTTAAGCAATGCATCTTCCTCATGACTGAGGAAGAGGAAATTCTCCGGCTTCAACTCCCGATGCATGACTCCTAAAGAATGGCACTCCTCCACGACCCCAACAACGATCCTCACCAGCTCATCGGCCTTCCGCTCCTAGAGTGCCCCCGCCGAATGATCCTATCGAAGAGCTCCCCTCCCGCGCATAACTCCATAACCACATGAACCGCCACGGCGTCCTCGTAAGCTCTCACAATCTGTATCAGATTAGGGTGCCCAGCAATGTGGTGCATTATCTGAATCTCTCTCCTCACGTCCTCCACGTCTTCCACGGTCTTCAGCTTCCTCTTCGCGATCGATTTGCAAGCAAATTCCTTCCCTGTCGTCTTTTCCACGCATAAAAATGTCGTTCCAAGGTGCCCTTGCCCTAATTTCCTTCCCAAACTGTAAAAGACCTTGATATTCCCCGTTTTTAGCCGTAAAATCGACTGCATTTGAAGGCCGGCACTCCGTACTCGGTTCATCTGGGATGGCTTCTTCGGCCTGGCAGGGTCATTGGTGGTGGAACTGGGATTTGGGTCGGCGTCGTTTGGTGGTGGTGGCGGTGGTTGGGATTGTGATTGGGGTTCGGATTTCGGGGAAGAGGGAATTGTCATTTTCTCTGGTGGTGATCGGTGGGCAGCATTGGAATCCCTGATGGAGGAATTGTTGACGATGGAATCTGCATTGGATATGGAGGTGCCAGCGTTGGGCGGAGGAGGGAGGGTGTTTTCAGGCGGGCGGGAGCGCTATACGGCGGCGGAAACAAATTGGGAGAAGCCGGTTCCACCCGCGGTGTGGGCTATGCATGTGCTTCCCATTCAAATGTGGCGCCTTTCTTACGTTATTCTTTATTGTTTACATTTAAATAACAGAGAAGCCGTTGTATCAAATAATAATAATAATAATAACAACAGAGAAGACTTAGACTAAATTGTGGCATTTCAAGTCAGAAAATCTTATTAGAATTATCATTCACCGGAAAAAGTCGAAAAATATCAAAATTTTCGGACTTAATTTTCCTCTTTATTTTTAAAATCATATTCTCAATTTTTGTATTTTTATCAATGACTCAAAATTTGATTGATTAGGTATTTATATTG
>JAODPA010157888.1:0-40513 GCA_025585075.1 Nepenthes mirabilis
ATGAAATTACTAATCTTTAGAATGCATCTCAGGTTTGATGAAAAGAAAAGAAAAAAAAAAATTCTTTATACTCATAATTTTATCATATGAATTAGTATTGTTGACGGCTTTTGATGATATTAAAAGTCGGGTCGTCACAGTTCTGCCATGTGTGCCGTGTGTCCTGTGATGGAACGGACTACTAGACATCTTTACAATTCATACACAGGATCATCAGACGCTATGATTTCATCCATGGTTCTAATTTATTAATCCTATCCACTATACCAAAATTTATTCAAGAGATGCCGTCTAGAACTAGTACTAAACAAAAATTAGATAGCGGCAGCAACTAATTTTACAAAATAATCCTGCGGAAGCACAAACTCTATCCCAGCATAATTTGCAACGTAGTATAATTATAAGTCATACAAATTCCATCCACTAAATTTGACATTTACATTTACACAGTCAAAATCCCAAAATCTTTAAGGACTCCAAGACTCAATCAAACTCCTTGCTAAGCTCTAACTACTCTTGTTCGCTTGGAATTAGCTCTATAGTTCCATTTAGAGGGGAAAAATAATAAAGTGAGTCGAAGCCCAACAAGATACAAAAAATGTGCAATGTAAATCTTTCCTGTAAAACAGAAGACAATAAAGCGAAGATCACGGCATATAAAATCATGAATGCAACAAGGCAAAAGTCATGAAACATTAGCAAAGTATAAATCGATATACAAGTGCCGAAAATTCATAAAATTAGTTTCAATTTTAATCGTTCTTAAAAATTTAACTTTATTCTTCAAATGGACCTAAACTAGTAGACCTTACTAGTCGATGGAGCGAATAATTGAGGATAGATTGTGTTCACTCCATACAATCTAAGACAAAGGTCCAAAATTTTGCATCTATTCCCATGCGATACCCACGTTCAAGGTTCAAATTTCTATCCTCTATTTACGTCTTGAGGAGGGGCGGACCACGTATTACTTTATGGACAAAGTCATTTTCGTTTACCACTATAACGTTTTAAGGCGTGCCGGAAAACCTTATCTGATTGTTTGACAGTTCTAGGCCCAATTTTCTTGTTTGTTTCTTATCGAATTTCTTAATTGAAGGCATCCTTACTCTGATTTCCATAACTTAGCTTATCAAGCCTCAAAGGCATATTCAAACTCATACAGTAAAACCTTCAGACACTTTAGAATTTTCTTAACATTTCAACAATACTATTCCATGTAAATTTCAAGTACCAATAGTCCGATAAACTTCAACATTTTACCAAGTAGCACACAAATTCCAAGATTCAAGGTTTTCCAACACAAAATCCTTAATTTTAAACCTAGGGTTTTCATGTGAAGCTTCCGGACGTAAATCAAACATAATACATGAATTAAAGGAGAAGTTTGGCCATTCGGGCGTTGCTTTCCTACATGTTCTCCTGTCGACGTATGGTTGGCTACTCCCTTTGGCGCGGACATTCGGATCCTTGACATGGTGACGACTCCGAGCGCGGATCTATCCCTGATTCTTTGCCGATTGATGTGAGGAGTTGGATTTCAGGACTGACTGGTTGGGGGAGGCTTATCTTTCCTGTATCAGGTTGATTTGCTGCCGACGATGGGTTGGCTACTCTTCATGCTCTACTGCATCGTCTGATTTGTATGATATCTATTCTCCTGCTGTTGCATGAATGACATTTTCCTATTGTTTAGCTCTGCAAGTATATTGCTACCAAAGTCTGTTTTTGTTTTCTCTTTGGAATCTTGAATTTCTCGGCTTGAGGTATGCCCTAGTGTAGTGGTTTATCTCCAATCTATTTGGAGATTAAACATTTGATTTGTATTCTTTTATTTTTATTAATACATTTTAATTACTTACCAAAAAAAAAAAAACATAATACATGAATCAAGTTATGAAATCGAGGTCATAAATCACAATACATATACATAAACATGGTATTTATACCAAAAATCATGATAATCATGCAATATTCATACCAAATATTAGGGAACAAGAATTTTGAAGTATAAATAAACAAATGGAGATGTTTAAAAATGGTAAAAAAAAAACAAGGTCTAAGGTATACTTGTCTTAACCCGATCTACCGTTATTCTTACTTTGATCAGATTGGAACAACCGAAATCTTCCTATTTTTTCTTTTCCCTTTATCTTTTTCCTCCTTTCCTCTCTTTCCCTTCGTGCATTCTTGTGAGATCCCGAAATCAAAGAAGCTTAAAATCAAAGTAAAATATTGCTACTTAAAAATCAGAGTATTTTGATTTCGACTTAAATCGGAGTGGCCTTACACCACTGAAAGACCGGAACTAATGGTAATCAAAATGTTGACCGGTGTCATGATATTGACCGGCGTCAAAATATTGACCAACGTTGAGATGTTGACCATCGTCAGAATGTTGACCGGTTGGCCGGCGTTAAGATGTTGATCGGAAGGTTGATCGGTTTTTAGAAATGTTGACCGACTTTGAATAAGAGAAGAGAAACGACTGGCTGGCTTTGAGTAAAAGTTGGCCCGGATTAGAGTAAGAGGCATTGATCGAAAAAGTTGACCAATAAAAAGGTTGACCAGCTAGAATTGACTACCGAATTCAGAAGATAAGGGCCAACTTTGTTGTTAGATCCCGACTAGATCCCAATCTAATCAGAGCAAGTGAACTATCCCGTTGACCTTCTAGATAAAAGCACCAAGTAGGTAACTTACCCCACTCACTCCCACCTAACCCCTGAAGGAAAGTACCAAGTAAGTGACCCACCTCACTTCACTTAATCCCTCCTCTTTATATACTGAACTCCAATTGAGGGACAGGTGTGGAATTCCTAGCGAGAAAGGAGGGTAAGGGGTGAAGAAGAGGAAAAGCTTCAAGCCAATCGGAGTGGGTGGACAACAATCAGGCAAGTGTACCATTCCTTTTTAAATCCAGATTTTAAGTACACTTCTATTTTTAAGAAAATTGCAAGTGTTTTCTTCGGATTTAAATACTTCATCACGTAGTATATCAGACTTGCAGTATTAATTACTGTTTGATAAGCTGTATCTCTGATGTCTTACTTGCTCTACAATTGGACTGGAAATATGATTTTAATTTCATGATTAATTCATGCTTTCTGCTTTCTACTTTCCGTTTTCTGCTCAATTATGATTGAACTTGAATTGTATAAAAATAAAGAAGTAAACCGGCTTTGAGTCATAAAAAAATTATTGATCGGAATGAAATTCATAGATTTAAAACCGGCTGCATGCCAATTGAAAGTCTTTATACTTGACCAGAATAAGAAAAATAAATTTGAAATCAGCTTTGAAATATGATGACCGAAAGTTTTGTGCCCGTCTGGAATATGAACTAAAGAAAAAATAAACCGACCTTGTGACAAGGTAAATAAGATCGGACTTTAGTAGTGGGAGATAAAGTTCTCCGGCATGCCCTAGAACTTTATGGTGGTAATCGAGGATAACGAAAGGGAGCCATCCTCGGGGCTTTGTACAAGGAGGAAGTGAGAGTCGTCCTCGGGGCTTTGTACAAAGGGTGTTGCCGTGATTGTGAGGAGATATGCACAATTTATCCTCGATTATTGCTCTCTCCACTAGCGATGTCCCTTGTCGATAAAAATAAAAGAAGAAAAATTTTATAAAATCGACTCTATTTTCTATCCCGATTTCCAGAAATTGACTGCTCTGGCCTTCCCAACTTCTTGCATTATGTATTTGCCATGATCTGGTAAACTTTTGTTTTATAATATTCATGCTGCATATGTATCTGTACCGCCTTACAGTATAAATACTTTACGAAAAATCTGCATGTACCTTGTTGAGTTCCGACTCACTGTTTTCTATTTTTCCCCTTAAGATGAAACTCTAGAGCTCGTGCCTGATGAGATAGAGTGATCAGAGCTCCGTCTGAATGATCCTAAGGACTCGAAAGCATATTTTGGAGTTACCTGGAAGAAGCAGTTTTATTGTCATGACCCGATTGAAATATATTCATTTTTGTAATTGGACTTTTATGATTATGTATACATAAATAAGTTTTATGGGTATAAATGTAAATACTTTGGCAGATTCATAGATTGGCTTTCGTTACATATTTTATGGAAATCATGTATGGGTCCTAGATAGCATCTGTGATCTTGTGATTGGTAGGCACGACCGACTCGGACCAGATCACCGAAACTCTGGTGTCAGTTCCGGGAGGTTGTTGGCGGAATGCAAAAAAATAAAAAAATTCATTCTGTCACAATTGGTATCAGAGAGATGAGATACCTTAGGAATTGATCGATCGAAAATACGGAAGCATAGGTTTGAATCATCATACTGGATTTTCGTAAGAAGTAGGCCAGGGTAACTTAGGCAACTAGAGTCCTAAAGAAGCTTGGAACCTAGCCTAAGTTAAATTTTAATGAGCTGATGGATATTTTCTGGGATTATAATATCATGCCTGTTTTGATTTTAAGATGGTTAGTGGAAGAGGAAGAAGGAATGGCCGTAATACACCCCATGATCGGGAGGCCGCCTATATAGATTTATTGGAAAGAATAACCAATGTAGTGGAGTCTATCGAGCATAAGCATATGGCTCTGGTCCCTGCGATCAAGCCAGCTCTTGCCATCCTTGCTCAACCACGTATGATCGATTCACGGTGGAGTGAGCACCAGGCTTTTTGGAAAAACTCGGTCCAACAGAAGCTAATATATAGCTAAAGAGGATAAAAAAATATTTACAGTAATTGGGTGTACGGACCAGGAGAAGGTCACATTCGTCGTATATAAGTTGGAGGGCGAAGCGGACAGTTGGTGAAGCATAAGGAAGCGAGCGCTAGGAGTGCCCGACGAGATAATCACCTGGGATATATTCGAGGAAGCTTTTCTGGAGAAATACTTTTCATCCAGTCTCCGGGACCAAAAGAAGATGGAATTCATGAGATTAAGGTAAGGGAGTATGTCGGTGATTGAGTACGATGCTAAATTCACTGAGCTGTCTCGATTCTAGCCTTATTATGTAGAAGATGAATTAAGAAAGGTGAAGAAGTTTTAGCAAGCACTGTGAGATGATATGAGAAAACAATTGTCCACATTAAAGCTTGAGACGTATGCTGATATACTGGACAAGACAGTCATTTATGAAAAAGAAGTGGAGATAGTGAAATTTTATGCAAATAGGGTAGCTAGCCAGGTAGGCGTTAGTGACGGACCTGCTGGGGGATCTTTTGGATTGTCCAAGAAAACAAGGACGACTGATAAAGGAAAGGGTGTTGTGCCGGCTCAGTCGATGATTGATTCAAGGACATTGGCTACACATTGTACTACCTGTGGGAGGATGCATCTGGGGCATGTGTGCCGTCGGATGACAGGAGCCTGTTTCAAATGCGGACAACAAGGCCACCAAATCAAGGATTACCTAAGACTAGAGGGAAAAAGCCTACTATTTTGGCTAAGGCCTTTGCAGTAACTATTCAGGAACTAGAGGTATCGCCAAATGTCATGGAAGGTACTCTTTCTATTTGTGGAGTCTTTGCATCTATCTTATTTGACTCAAGATATACCCACTCTTTTATTTCTCTATAATTTGCGTGCCTTATTGTCACTATCCCTTACACGTTGGATTATGAATTGTTTATGTGTACCTCTACTGGATTTTCTATAATTACTGATGTTGTATATCTTGGATGCGTAATGGAAGTAGCTGGGCAATGTTTAATTGTGAATTTGGTGTTACTAAACATAGGAGGTTTTGACGTGATTCTGGGGATGGATTGGCTGGTTAAAAACCATGCTACCATCGATTGCTTTATGAAGAGGGCTTATTTTAATATCCCTGGGATGGAAACCTTTTTCTTCCAAGGCATTAGGAAGAAGGAGATGTCGGTGTTGATCTCGACCTTGCATGCTAAACATATGATGAGAAGCGGATGTAAAGCTTACTTGACTTATGCTTGCACCATTGAAAGTCATAAGGTGCCAGCTAAGGACATTTTAGTTGTCCGCAATTTTGAGGATGCATTTCTTGGGGAGTTGCCTGGATTGCCTCCGCATTGGGAGATTGAGTTTGAGATTTCTATTGTTTCTAGTGTCAGTCCAGTTTCTAAGGCCCCTTATAGAATGGCCCATACTGAGTTAAAGGAGCTAAGATTACAATTACAGGAGCTGTTAGATAAGGATTTTATTCAGCCGAGTGTGTCTCCTTGAGGAACACCGATATTATTTGTAAGGAAGAAAGATGGGTCGTTATGACTTTGTGTTGACTATCATGAATTAAATAAAATCACGATAAAAAACAAATATCCTCTGCCATTTATTGATGATTTGTTTGATCAATTGTAAGGATCTCGGGTGTTCTCAAAGATTGATCTATGGTCTGGTTATCATCAGTTGAGAATTAAGCCGGAGGATGTAGCCAAAACCACTTTTCGGACAATATACGGCCACTATGAGTTCCTTGTTATGCCCATTGGGCTTACGAACGCCCCTGCTGCCTTTATGGATCTAATGAATAGTATTCAGGCAGTATCTTGATAAATTAATGGTGATTTTTATTGATGATATTCTAATTTATTTAAAGAACTATGAGGAGCATGAAACTCATCTAAGGATAGTACTTCAAGTGCTCCATAAGAAAAAGTTGTATGCCAAGTTGGGAAAATGTGAATTCTTGCTGGAGAAGGTGATGTTCTTGGGACATGTAATTTTTGATGGTGGTAATTCTGTGGATCTAAAGAAAGTGAAGGCTGTTACTAACTAGAGTAGGCTGACTTCTGTAACCGAGGTTAGAAGCTTTCTGGGCATGGCGGGCTACTACCGCCGATTTGTGAAAAACTTTTCACAGATTGCTATGCCTCTGACTCTATTACTGAAGAAGGAAATTAAATTTGAATGGATCGAGGAGTGTGATCAAAGTTTTCAATAGCTAAAGGATTGTCTGACTACTGTTCCAGTATTGGTGATTCTAGAAGGATCAGGAGGCTATGAGGTATACCGTGACGCCTCTAAAGCAGGCTTGGGATGTGTATTGATGCAGCACGATAGGGTGGTAGCTTACGGGTTTAGACAACTGAAGGTGCATGAAAAGAACTACCCTACTTATGTTCTAGAACTAGCTGCTGTGGTGTTTACCTTGAAAATTTGGAGGCATTACCTATATGGTGAAAAAGTTCTTGTGTATTCTAATCACAAAAGTCTGAAGTATCTGTTTTTCTAAAAGGAGCTTAACATGAGGTAAAGGAGGTGGCTTAATTTCTTAAAGGATTACGATTGTGAGATACAGTATAAGCCTGGAAAGGCTAATGTAGTTGTGGATACATTAAGTCGACGGTCAGAAATTATGGCTCGATTGCAAATCAAGCAAATGGAATTATTAGACTATCTGAAGCAATATGATATCCGACGATATGCTAAGGGCAATAGGATGCTCCTATCTTATCTTCAGATCCAGCTTGAGATCATTAGTGAAGTTAGGGAAAAGCAGTTAATGATCCATTCCTTGTACAAATTGCAAGCGACTTGAGTAAAGGAGTCCCGAGTCGAATTCAGTATTCAAATGGACGGAGCATTGAGGTTTAGAGACTGATTATATGTGCCAGATGATAAGGAGTTAAAAGAAAAGATTCTATAGGAAGCCCACCGGTCTAGATATACCATCCACCCCAGGACAAATAAAATGTATCAAGACTTGAAGAAAACTTTTTGGTGGATGAATATAAAGAGGGACATCGTGACCTATGTGGAAAAATGCCTTGTGTGCCAGCAATTGAAGGCGAAAAGGAGAAAACCTTATGGGTTGTTACAGCCAATGCCAATCCCGACCTGAAAATAGGAAGACATTGTTATGGATTTTGTATCGGGTCTGCCAAGGACTCCTAGAAATCACGATGCCGTTTGGGTTATAGTTGATTGGTTGACAAAGTTAGCCCACTTTTTGGCAATCAGGATGACCTATTCACGTGATAAGCTAGCTCAGCTGTATGTAAACAATATCATGAAACTACATGGAATTCCTGCCTTCATTATATCTGATAGGGATGTCCGTTTTGTCTCAAGGTTTTGAAAAAGTTTACATAAAGAATTAGGGACTGAATTAAAATTTAGTACTACTTATTACCCTTAGACGGATGGCCAGTCTGAGCAAACTATCCAGATTCTTAAGGATATGTTGAGGGGTTCTGTATTAGAAATGAAAGGCACTTTGGATAATTACCTGGCACTAGCAGAATTTATAACAGTTATCGGGCTAGTATCGGCATGGCGCCTTTTGAGGCTCTATATGGAAGAAAATGTAAGTCGTCGATTCACTGAGAAGAAACCGAAGATAGAAGGATTTTGGGTCCGGAAACCGTAAATGAAATGGATGAGAAAATAAAACTGATCTATAGTAATTTAAGGATCGCTCAAAGCAGATAGAAAAGTTATGCGGATAAAAGGAGGACAGGATTGAGCTTTGAGATACGAGATTTTATTTTTCTGAAAGTTTCACCATTGAACGGAACATTGCGGTTTGGAGTAAAAGGTAAACCTAAGCCACGATTTATTGGTCCTTTTGAGGTTCTAGAAAATATCAGAGAAGTAGCTTACATACTAGTACTACCGCCAAGTCTGACAGAATTACATGATGTGTTCCATGTATCTATGCTCCGGAAGTATGTTTGTGATCCTACACACGTAATTGAATTCGAACCCTTGGAAATCAATAAGTATTTATCCTACATTGAGGAGCCAATGTAAATTCTCGACTAGAAGGAACAAAAGCAGTGTACAAAGACGGTTCCTCTGGCGAAGGTACTCTGGAAACATCACTCACTTGAGGAAGCCACCTGGCAACGAGAAGAAGAAATCTGGAGCAAGTATCCCCACTTGTTTGATTTAAGGTATGTAATTTCATTTAAATTTCGGGGACGAAATTTTTTTAAATAGGGGAGAATTGTGAGATCTCGAAATCAAAAAAATTTAAAATCAAAGAAAAATATTGCTACTTAAAAATCAGAGTGTTTTGATTTCGACTTAAATCGGAGTGACCTTACACCACTGGAAGACCGGAACTAATGGTAATCAAAATTTTGACCGGTGTCATGATATTGACCGGCGTTAAAATATTGACCAACGTCGAGACGTTGACTGGAAGGTTGACTGAAGGGTTGACCGATTTTTAGAAATATTGACTGACCTTGAATAATAGAAAAGAAATGACCGGCCGATTTTTAGTAAAAATTGGGCCAGATTAGAGTAAGAGGGTTGATCGAAAAAGTAGACCAATAAAAAGGTTGACCGGCTAAAATTGAGTACCGAATTCAGAAGACAAGGGCCAACTTTGTTGTTAGATCTCAACTAGGTCCCAATCTTATTAGAGCAAGTGAACTACCCCATTGACCTTCTAGATGAAAGTACTAAGTAGATAACTTACCCCACTCACTCCCACCTAACCCCTGAAGGGAAGTACCAAATAGGTCCCAATCTTATTAGAGCAAGTGAACTACCCCATTGACCTTCTAGATGAAAGTACTAAGTAGAAAACTTACCCCACTCACTCCTACCTAACCCCTGAAGGGAAGTACCAAATAGGTGACCCACTCCACTTACTCCACCTAATCCCTCCTCTTTATATACTGAGCTCCAATTGAGGGATGGGTGTGAAATTCCTGGCGAGGAAGGAGGGTAAGGGGTGAAGAAGGGGAAAAGGTTCAAGTCAGTTGGAGTAGACGGACAACATCCAGGCAAGTGTACCATTCCTTTTTAAATCCAGATTTTAAGTATACTTCTGTTTTTAAGAAAATTGCAAGTGTACTCTTCGGATTTAAATGCTTCATCACGTAGTATATCAGACTTACCGTTTTAATTACTGTTTGATAAGCCGTATCTCTGATGTCTTACTTGCTGTATGATCGGACTAGAAATGTGATTTTGATTTCATGCTTAATTAATGCCTTCTGCTTTCTGCTTTTTGTTTTCTGCTCAGCTTATGATTGAACTTGAATTGTATAAAAATGAAGAAGTAAACCGGCTTTGAGTCATAAAAGAATTATTGACCGGAATGAGATTTATGGATTTAAAACCGGCTTCATACAAACTGAAAGTCTTTATACTTGACCGAAATAAGAAAAATGAATTTGAAATCAGCTTTGAAATATGACGACTGAAAGTTTTGTGCCTGTCCGGAATATGAACTAAAGAAAAAGTAAACCAGCCTTATGATAAGATAAATAAGATCGGACTTTAGCATTGGGAGATAAAGTTCTCCGGCATGCCTTAAAACTTTATGGTGGTAATTGAGGATAATGAAAGGGAGCTGTCCTCGGGGTTTTGTACAAGGAGGAAGTGAGAACCATCCTCAGGGTTTTGTACAAGGACGTATTGCCATGATTGTGAGGACATGTGCACAATCTATTCCCAATTATTGCCCCCTCCGCTAGCGATGTTCCTTGTCGATAAAAATAAAAGAAGAGAAATTTTATAAAATTGACTCTATTTTCTGTCCTGATTTTCAGAATTTGACTGCTCCGGCCTTGTTGACTTCTTGCATTATGTATTTTCCATGATCCGATCAACTTTTGTTTTATAATATTCATGCTGCATCTGTATCTGTATCCGCCTTACAGCATAAACGCTTTACGGAAGATCTGCATGTACCTTGTTGAGCTCCCGCTCACTGTTTTCTGTTTTTCCCCCATCTAGATGAAACTATAGAGCTCGTACCTGATAAGATGGAGTGGCTAGAGCTCCGTTTGAATGATCTTAAGGACTCGAAAGTATATTTTGGAGTTATCCGAAAGAAGCAGTTTTATTGTAATGACCCGGTTGAAATATATGTATTTTTGTAATTGGACTTTTATGACTATGTATACATAAATGAGTTTTATGGGTATAAATGTAAATACTTTGGCAGATTAATAGATTGGCTTCCGTTACATATTTTATGAAAATCATGTATGGGTCTTAGATGGTATTTGTGATCCTGTGATTGGTAGACACGACCGACCCAGACCAGATCACCGAAAACCTAGTGTTAGTTCCGGGAGGTCACTGGTGAAATGCAAAAAAATAAAAAAATCAATTCCGTCACAATTCTGCTGAGCCTTCTCTCTCTCCTCCCACATTTCCCTCTTTTAAAACAAAAGAAAAGACCCACGTGGCTGCTCCTCGAGACTGGCGCTCGAGTGCCAAGCGCGCAAATTTGCGCCCAGGTTGGTATTCGAGCGGTCATCGAGCGCCAGCCATCGTAGTTCTCACACCTCTGCTCTGCCTTAGGTGACCCTCGGGCGCTACTTTCTCAGATTTGCGCTTGAGTGGCGCCTCGGGCGTCCTTCGGGCGTCGCTCCCCTCTTGCCTATTTTTGCCCCGATAATAATTTTTTCCATTATTCCTAAATCTAATCATGATTATTATCAACTTAATTACTCTCTAATTATCATATTTTGGGATTGGGATCTTGCAACTCTCCCCCACTTACAAAAATTTCATCCTTGAAATTTAAGGAACCTCAAATTTTGCTAATCGGAGGAAACCTTTCTAACATTCCCCAGTTATTTATTCAATTAAATGATCATCCTTGGAAACCTCAACATCCAAATTTCCTTGATATTTAGTACCTTATTCGTTCTATACTCATCTAAGTTTATCAAATCCGAAGGCAAATCCAATTCATTAACTATTTTCCAAACTTGGTTCTAAACTTTAATTGAGCAAAATGCCTTACTTCCTTTAAGCTAAGTCTCGAGTCTGAGCATTTCCTTTGAACATTAATTTAAATCTTAAAATACACAGGTTTTCCACATTTTCGTTGCACACTCTGATCAAATCATCTAACTCTAAATCGTTTGATTACCATTTACCACCACAGCGAATTTAACCTAAACCAAATTCTTTTATCATGTTTAGCTAAGATTCCAACATAAATCTTAAGTCGCAATTAGACCTCAAAAGTGGAATACTTTACATTCTCATCATTTTGTTGGCATGTCATTGAATCAACATTTTCATGAGATACACATTCCCTTTTGAACACCCAATTTATGTGATAGCCACGATTAAAACTGATTTTAAGATATCCATATCATGAAAATAATTCTCGCAAATCCTCAATTCATCACAAAACTAGAAATTCCTAACTAGAGTAGTCACTATAGATTTGATACAGTTTTGGATCATCACCAAAAATCTCAAGACCTCAACACTTAACAACCTCAAGATCTTGAAACCCCTACACTGAGCTATCTCAGATCTTGTTGGCACACCAAGGAGCCAACTGAGTAGACCCAAATACGTCATCTATAATCGTGATGAGTGGGTTGTTCTGATATAAAACCATAAGGGTTTCCCATCTCAAAACTTCATAACCCCAACATTCCAAACAAAATACTGCTTCCCAACTTAGGAATGCGACATCCTATTACCCCAAGTGTTTCAGCCTATCCACAATTTTCCTTTCCAGTTTCTTAGGAAGCACTAAAGGCATATCAAGTCTACAGACCCTTAACATCCACTACTAGTATCGATGCCCGTTTTCCCTAAAATACCAAAGTCTGTTTACATAATCTTTAGACAAACCTACCCACTTGCAAAATCCCAAGGTCAACTTCTGTCATGACATAACTATTCTGACCCTTAATTTATTAGACAAAACTATCTCCTAAGGCAATACCCACAATTCTCAAATATAGACTTCCAATTAGCAATTCCGGCCTATGAAGGAGTAACTCTAACTAGGGGTCCCTCTTTTCTTCTTGTATCCTGAGATCTCTTCCTTAGAATCATTCTAATCCTCAACACTTGATTCACTTCCCTAATTTTTTTTAATTAGGACTTCATCAAAGGTTGGGTTCTCATCTATCAACTCATTTGGTTCCATACTCATCTTATCAGTCATGGGAGTGAGATACACTTTCAAAATTCATTAAACTCAAAACCTAAACATTCTACCTATCACCTCTCTAGCTTGCTATGAATACCTTGGATCTCAAATCAAATCCTGAGATCTCATGGGCTCACACATTCCCAACATCAAAATTTTAATTTTTTGGCTAACCAAATTTTCAAAATTTCCCGAATAACCATATCGATTCTATTTGAATCCTCAAAATCATTGCTGATTTTGGCAAAACCTCAACAACAACCTTATTTGCCGATCAGAAGATGAGACAGGCTAATCTTCTCTTTTAATAGCTTCCTCTAATTTCCTTATCTACATAATGATTTTCAGGTATTACCTAATATGCCATCTACACTTAGCATACATCTTATTACATAACTTACAAGCACCACCATATTAATTCCATCACCCTTCTTGCAACTTATCTGATATTTCAAAACCTATGATCCTAATTTATTTTACAAGATAACTTTGTAAGATAACATTTTCATAACATGGGTAGTGTTATTTTACAAGATAACTTTTTCGTATCAGAAATTAGGGATTTAAAGCACCAGATTTTAAATTTTAATACCTAGGGTTTCGCCAAAACTTCCGGATGGTAAATAGACACCAAACATATGTATTTTTATGAAATCGAAAGTATATTTAGCAGTATATACAAGTAAGCATGAAATCTGTCTGATTAATAAGGAGAAACAGGCGTTATTTATAGTAAACATGCAGAACCATAGATTTAGAGCAGAAATACAATATCTGAGATATTAAAATACTGTAAAAACGGTATATAATATCTGAAATACACTTACTTGAGCTCGATCTACTGTTATTCTTACTCTGATCAGAGTGGATCAGAAGATTTTTCCCTCTTCCTCTATTTCCCCTCTCCTTCCTCTTCCTTCTCTCGTTCTTGTCGTGGTTGTTCTGATCTCCCAACACCCAAAATATCCCTTTAAAATATGATAAAAAGAGGAACACATGCAGGTCACATGACTAGCGCTCGAGCACTAGTCGAGTGGTGCTCGAGTGCCCGCTTTCACAAAAGAGTGCTCGAGTAGTGCTCGAGCGGTGATCGAGTGGCGTTCTTAGCTAGGATCACTCCCACCTTGCCTCGAGTGTGCCTCCCGTGTGCTTGAGCACACGGCGAGCGCAGGTCTCCCCCTTTGGCCGATTTTGCTCCTTTTTGCTTCGGTACCCATTTTTCTCTTATTCTTAAGTGTAATTATGATTTTTATCAACTTAATTACTTTACATTTATCATATTTCAGGATTGGAATCTCACATAAATGGTGAATGAAAATTATGTATTAATAGTTGTGACACGTTTTGTACACTATTATAATTGCATTATGCTTCCGTAGGTTTCTGTTATGATAGTAGCTTCCACTACTCTGTTATTTGGATTTTGTACAAGTCCTAGACGGTATCTCTCATATGGATTTTGATATAGTAGTTAGGATTGTTGATATAAAGCCATGGATAGTATTGTGGTCCTGTGTACGCGTGTTGTAGGGTAAATTGTGATATTCAAATAGTATCATGATTGTATAGGTTGTATATTTGGTTTTGGTCTAGTTAGGGGATAGGATTGATTAATTGAAGCCATTGGGGAAGACATGGTGTCTGATGATCCTGTGTTATAGATGAAATGTTTATGGATGAATATTATTTTGTATATTTGCAGGTTTTATACAGGTTATTTGTATTCGATTTAGCCCAATTTTAAGAAAAATTGTCTATTTTTCCTTAGAACTTTAGGTCATTATTCAGGCTTCAGTTCCTGTATTTGTAATGTCGGAATTATCTAAGAATAAAAAAAATCGTTCTATCACAATTAATTTGATAAGTTTGAAAAGAGGAAATTCTTAGCCAAAATCCTCTACTCTTTCACTTAATTGGGGGTCTATATTTATAATCTAAATAATAATCAGCCTGTCCCTTCCTGAATTAGAATAGCTACTGTTTGAAATGTTATGCTACTTGGGTCCCAACCATGATGTTGATCTGGTAACTATCCAATATACTAACTTTGTAATTATCTTGCAGTTAATGCTTAGCATTTATTCGACCATTATTACTTGCTTTAATGTGATTGAGTATCACTTGATTTTGTATAACTATTCATCAGGATTTATTACCAAATTTATTATTTTATTGGGTCATTAATTCCCTAGATCTTTAATATCTATGGTGATTCGGCCATTCGGTTGGTGAGTTGAGCATTTATCTAGACTGATTCCTAAATCAATTTTATATCAATTTGAACAAGTCGGTTATCCTAACACCCACCTTCGGGTTCTTAACTTGGGAATCTAGTGTTCTAGCTAGGTTTGGCAGATTGTATTTGGGCTATAACTAACAATGATCCCCATACTTAGATGTTGAATTCAAGTTCTAAGTATGTTCAAATGGAAACCATGTCCCAAAACTTGATCCCGTTATTAACAATTATCCAATATTAGTAATTATCCAATTAATAATTTAATTAACTGTTCATTTAATCGTGGATGTGAATTCCACATCGATACCTTGACCGACCAAATAAAATAATATCACATAAACAGAACTCCTGAATTGTCACGTCATCTTCTAGTTTCGACAGTAACTAAACTGTGATGTTAGACATTATATAAGGAGTCTTGTCTTAACGAAAACAAAATCAAAGTAAACTTCTCAATATGTCTAAATTTCAAAGTTATCTAACTGTCGGATATGTCAATGTTCCATGACGCTACAAACCATAAAATAACATAATTCCATCCATGATCACATATCAATTCTTATACATAACCTTTGTTCGAATAACATTAACATTATCTACTATTCAAAATTATAAACACAATATTAGATTTTATCAAATTCTAAACTATTTTCTTCGAACTGATCTTTCTTTAATCCAAATCGTCCTGCAAGTGTTCGAACCTTTCATCTAAAGGGATTAGTAAAATAAAAGTAAGGAGTGAAACGAAAGCACTTCATGGTATATAATTTTACAATTAAACATATATACTTTGTATTTAAAATATATTATGAAATGCTATGAAATTCATGAAATTTCAATAATGTATCAGATTTCAGTGCAATGCTATGAAATTTCATGACAATATATATTATCAACTTTTTATACTTTGCATTATACTCCGCCACTGTACGATTTCTCTATCTCAGCCGCATGAATTCCTCATCCTTCTGATCCTGAAGATTGGAGGAGAAATACTTTTCCATAAAAGTTTTTTCGAACATTTCCCAAGTAATCTCATCATTAGGCACACCTAACGCCCTCTTTTTCATGGTCCACCAGCTATCAGCTTCACCCTCCAACTTAGACACCGCAATAGTGACATTTTCTTGATCAGTGCACTAGATTAAAATAAAAATCTTCTTCATCCTCCAAAGCTAAATATTCGCTTTCACTAAATCCGATTCACCTAAAAATTTCGATGCTCTCTCCGCCGTGAACTTGTCATAAATTGTCGGGGTAGGATTTACTGGAGCCGACTCTGGTGCAGGAACCAGAGTCATATGGCACTGCTCTATCGATTCTATGATGTTCGTCATCCTTCCCAACAAGTTTAGGTATTTAGCTTCACGATCCGGGGGCATACTAGTGCCTCAACAATAATTTCTTCTACCGCTTCTACTTGCCATTTTATAGCCTATAATAAAAAACATTGCAATGTTAATAAATCTAAAGTTATCAAATTAAAGGGAGGGCTAAAATTAATCAAGGCACTTCAACAGAAATCCTAAGGTCAGCCCTTAAGCATTTCATTTAATCCTATCTATCCCTATCTTACCTTAGTCTTAGAATAGGTTAACCGGAACCTACAACCCAAATCAATTAGCCTAGGCCTGAGATCAATATCAATCAACTTAATCACTAAGTCCTAATTCAATTCAATTCCAACTTATACAAACTAGAACACCTAGGATTTCCTAGCTTAACTTAATCGTTCTAAGCCTTTATCTACTTATTTGATCAGTCCCAATCGATCCTAAACTTCCGCATACAATTCAAAATAATTCTAAGGTATCTCTTTTATCTGATACCAATTGTGGTAGAACGGATTATTTTTCTCTAATAACTTTCGTCAATAAACATACCAAACTAATGCCCATAATTGAATAACATGGAAATCTACAGAAAATCGGACAGAATTTCCTCTAAAATTGGACAAAAACCATACAAACAACTTACACAAGACATATACATAGACAATCCTCAAAATTAAATCCACTACACATTCTTAACACATTCACAGGATCAACAAATGCCATATTATCTATGGCACCAACACAGTACTCCTAATACCGTATTAGATCTAAGAGAGATGTCATCTAGGACTAAAATAAATCTAAACATCAAAAATAATGTGGAAACAATTATAACCATAAATCAACTTGTGGAAGTAAAAACAATACATTGCTCCAACAAAACACATAACATGCCATGACAATTTATATACAATTTCCTTTCACAAAAGAAAGCATTTACATTCGCAACAATCAAACTTCCAAAATATTTAAGGGGCTTCAAGACTCCATCCAACTTCTCGCTAAGCTCTAACTATTCTTGTTCATTAGGTATCAGCTCTACTGGTTTACCTGGAGAGGGAAAAAAATTACAAGTGTGAGCCGAAACCCAACAAGGTACCTTAAAAGCTTGCAAGGTTAACATTTTCATGCAAATCATAATTACAATATAGCAAAAGTCATGGAAATTAATGGAGAATCGAATATTCCTAGAAACATGAGAAAAACATGAATCGCTATAAACATGTATCAGAATTCATAAATCAGTTTTAAATCTCACTTGTTCTTAAAAATTCTAGTTTGTTATTCTAAGGACCCAACTAGTATACCCTACTAACCAAGGGGGTGAATAATTGAGGATAGATTGTATTCAATCCACACAATCAAAGACCAAAGGTTTGATAACATTTATTTTCATTTCATTTCACCCATGATTCAAAGGTTCAAAGGTTCAATAGTCTCTGTCATCTGATTATGTCCTGAAGAGGGGCGGACCACGTATCACTCCAATGATGGAGTTATCCTAAATTACCACCGTAACGTTCTGAGGTACGTCGAAGAACCTTATCTAACTATATGACAATTCTAGGTTCGATTTTCTTACCAATTTAACTTAACTTA
This sequence comes from Nepenthes mirabilis, assembly GCA_025585075.1. Lineage (NCBI taxonomy): Eukaryota > Viridiplantae > Streptophyta > Magnoliopsida > Caryophyllales > Nepenthaceae > Nepenthes > Nepenthes mirabilis. Next base: position 18,004 of record JAODPA010157888.1, read on the forward strand.
ATGCATTTTCTCATAATTTCATAGTCAAAATTCATCATATCTCAAGGCCAAGTCCAAATTCACACAATCAATCTTTCAGACAATTTCAGAGGGCCTCTATAATTTGATAATATAGTTCCGTGTAAAATTTTCCAATACAAATACTTTAAAAACTTTATCAAATAACCAAATAATACTTATATCTCAAGATTCAAGGTTTTTAAACATTAAATCCAAAATTTTCATTCTAGGGTTTCATGTGAAACTTCCGAATGAAAATCGAACCTAAATCTTGCGCGAAATTACAAAATCAAAACCATAAATCATAATACATACACATAAACATGAATTAAACTCAAAATTATATCTTCATTTTTGAGCTAGGGATTCGGGCGAAACTTCCAGACACAAATTGAATACAAAACATAAGCCAAATCATGAAATCAGAGTCACGAGTAGCAATATATATACATAAACATGAAGTTTAAATCAAAGGTCATGGGATTTGTGATGGACCGGGTTATTTTCCTTAAATGACCCTCTGTCAAAAATAACATAATCTAATGTCCATAATTTTAATTATAATTTTTGTGAAAAATTGGACAGAGTTCCATTTATAAATTAGACATTTTCCAAAATATAAACATCTGAAAATAACCATGTACAATAATCCACAATAATTCCACATCACCGAACAACTCAATATTTCAAAGGATTTCAAATGCCACGACACCGCAGGTGGCACTGACGTTATATCTCAGATATAACGTTGGCTAGAAAGGATGCCAACTAAAAGAAACCTCAAACATTACCACAATAAGTAACCTGCGGAAGCATGAAATCATAACACACAAGAAACCAAACTATTCATCCACATCCACATACACATACATAACATAATATATAATTGGGATTCTCAAAATATAATACAAATCCCTGTTCCATATGTAATAAAACTAAGTCCTCAAGCTTCGCACAGGAAATCAAGTCGCCTATCTTGCCCCTACAGCTTACTCAGTCTCGACAAGTATCAGAGCATTCTCATTTGAAAGGAGAGACAACAAGTGTGAGCTGCAAAGCCCAGAAGTATAAACATACGTAACTAAACAATGGCTGATAGATAATGAAACGATATCGGGAAGGGAAAAGAAAATAGTCTAAGTAAAAAAATAAAACATAAGAGGGAGGGAAGCATTTGAAATCACTTGGGTTGGCATATAAACATTAAATACGTTTTTATTTTCCTTTTAAATATTCTCATTAATCTTTGCGGATCAGGGCCAGTAGGTCGTACTAACAAACGATATGAGAGGACGAGGAAAGGATCATGATATCTCACATGATCTGAGGTCCACATGACGTACTCTACGTCCACACAAATAGCCCATAACAGGCCACACACCACGTGGCATAGCAGCGTACCAGTCACCCGCTACCCTAATCTCCCACGGTCTAGAGGCAGTCCCCGTCCTTCCACAATAGTATCCTAAAGTGTGCCACGGACATCACCCGCTCACACAAGTGACCAGAATACGCTACCAAAGTGTTCTTTTGGTTTCCACCGAGATGGACGTGGCAAGCAAGAGAATACTACCCAATGAACATAAGTCCACGGTCCTAATTTTAAGATTCACATTCATTTGAGGGAAAGTCCATCATATCCAATTCAATTCACATTATCTCCATCCGGGAGAATCAAACGTTCTTCCATCAATCGCTCACATATCACATATCACATATCATATTGTGGACTTTCCTCCAATCACGTATGAGGTTTCATTCTTTCTTTTGGACTTAAGTATTTTTCTGAGTTAGTTCGAATGTACGGATATCACAATATATAGGAAGGATTAAAATTTCTTACCACATTCATAAATTTTTGCCTTAGGATCCTCCGGAACACATTTTCTTGCAAACGGAGTACAAATATATTTTTCCGAGGCTTACAATTAGACAATTGCACATAAATAATTAGTCATAATTCACATAACAATTTATTACTATGGGAACATGCAAAAATTATATTTATTCTCAGGTGAACAGTAACATAGGGCTTTTGGAGCTTCCGGACGCCGCAAACGGGCCGATTCTTGTGAAATCAGACGTGCGGTCAATACATAAGCATAATTGGGACGTGGTGATTCATATTTTACGGTTAATTTAATATAATACAAAGGTGAAAGCATGCCAATTTCCCATGTATTTTCGGATGAACAGTAATAGGGCTTTTTAGAGGGTTCGGACGCCGCGAACGGGTTGAAATGTGCAAGATCGATCAAGCGCCCGACATATACACATATTTGGGAAGTGGTGATTCATATTTTGAGGTCAATTTAACATATTACAAGGGAAAAAATTCCGATTTTAATGTGGGGCTAGGGTTTGGCGATACCAAATCGGTTGATTCGGACAATAAATTGGACAAAGAACTACATATTTATTGAATATAAATTATGGGCTATGCTTTTTTCACATTTTGGGTGGGTATCGGAACAATAATACCCGATGGAGAACAAATAAAAATAAAAAAAGAGCAAATAGTGAGTATGACAATACTTGCCTCGACGTGCTCTACATTTTCTCCAACAAGCTCGAGCTTGGAATCAAATCCGAAGGCCTCAATTTTCTCCTCTTCTCCTTCGTGTAATTCCTCCTCTCGCCGAGCTCCTGTGGCTGTTGCTGTCACTCCAGCGGCTGCGCCAGCTGGCCACAGCCACGTATGACGGTCGCCGGCCACCGCCAGCTCATGCGCCGTGTTTGTCGGTGCCGTTCTCCTCCTCCTCTCTCTCCCCCCTCTCTCTCTCTTCACCGAAACTGTGACGGAACGGATTTTTTCCCTCAAAGCTTCCGTCAAGACAGAAATATGATTAACGGACTAAATTATCAGGTAAGACTTCTGTAAAAATTTTGACAGAGTTTCCTTTGTAATTGGATGAAAATCCAAAATACAATCTGCATGAACGACTATTACAAGCACACAACATCAATTGTCCACAATTCTTTCTACAACATGCATACACAGGATCACATGTGTCATCCGTGGCATAAATCTATAAAACCATTAACTACACTAACAGTTTGATAACGAGATACCGTCTAGAACCTGTACAGTATATCCAAAAGTTTAGAGCGAAAGCTAAACTAATAACCTGCAGAAGCATAGTTTTCTTTTTTACCATCATATACTTATATGCATTCTATACAAAATCAACATTTGTATGAACATCCATAGACACAAGATCAGCACACAAAATCACATGTCTAGCCAAGTCTTTACATTAATTGCTCTCCCAAAATAGCTCCAAGTGCTTCAGGTCATCAAAAGCCTTCAAAAATTTATTTCGATCACTCTTTCTCGTCGGGCACTAATTCTACTGTCTCATCTAGAGGGGAAAAATAATAAAATGGTGAGCTGGGGCCCAGTAAGGTATATGCATATGAGCAGTAAAATAGTAATACAGAACGATCATGTAACTATGTAGAAACAGAACGGTTAAACAAAATATAATCTAGGAAACAGAGAAAGCATACTTTGAAGATATTAAATTTCAAAAATTGGTAATCAGTAATCGGTAATCAATAATCAGTAATTGGTAATTTGTAATCGGTAATCGGTAATCTGTAATTGGTAAATGGTAATCAATAATCGGTAAACGGTAAACAGTAAACGGTAATCAATAATCAGTAATTGGTAATCAGTAATCAATAATCGGTGCGGTAAATGGTAACATAACATATCAGTAACAGACCCTACCAGTATACCTTATTGGCTGAGGGGGCGAATGATCGAAGATTGATTGTGTTGACTCCACACAATCCAAGGCCTATGACTATAATAGAAGTATCCCATCTCACGGGATCGATACGGTGTGCCACCCGAAGGTAGGCCACCCGAAGGTAGGCCAGAAACTATACTTTTTTCTTGACTGTAACGCTCTGAGGAAGGGCGGACCATATATAACTCTATGGACAGAGTTATCCTCGATTACCACCGTAAAATTCTAAGGCATGCCGGAGAACTTATTCGAACTGTAGTCAGTCTCGGGTCCTAAATAATAGTAACGGAAATAACCTCTTTATTGAAAACCTTCTTTCATAGTCAGAGTTTCATAACTTTAGAACGTTCAGAACGTACGGTAATAGTCTAAAAACCCCTTCAGTTTTACTCTAACAGTGTGTGAAAATTTATCGGTATAAGTCCATACAAATTTTCAAAAATAAATTACACCGGGAGCTTCATTTCAATGTCAATTAACTTTTATATAATAGGAGCTATGGTTAAAAATCATCAAAACCCCTTCATTTTCTTACCTAGGGCATCGCCAAAACTTCCGGACTCAAATCGATTATTAAACATATGCTTCTTTATGAAATTAATACCATAAATCCACACACAAACATTAAATCATGCAATTTAACCAAAAATTCACAATATTTTCGACCTAGAGTTTCATCACAAACTTTCGGGACAAAATCGAACACAATTTACATGCTCATTCACGAAATCGAAGCCAAAACTTGCAATAAATAGGGGTAAATACAAAATCTAACCGAACAATCGAAGGAAACATGCTTCATTTACTTTAAATATGTATCAACATCATTTTAGAGTATTTTTATGAACTTTAAAGTAAGAGGAAACGGTAAAATGAATAACAACGTCCGAAGTACACTTGCTTGGCCCGATCTACCGTTATTTTTACCGGAAGTGGATTCGGACAAGTGATTTCCCCTTCTTCTCTTCGTGCTTGCTATCGTACCTCAGCTTCCTCTCTCTCCGGAAGGAATAGATTAACTTGAAGAGCTTCCGAATACGAATTCCTTCGAAATTGGGCATGCCGAAACTTTCAAATTGAACAATTGAATCTACACAAATACATATCACTTAATCGGCATTTAAACATGGAAACAGTACACAAAATGTCGTCAGAAATTCTTGGGTGAATAGTATCCTTGAATAGTACGTGTGAATAGTGTACATATACACAATCGATTAATTCTCAAAATTTCGGACATCCAACAGGTAATTTATCGAACCCAAGGCATGGGTAACTATAATCCCAAGTTAATTTATACATTTAACTTCAAATAGAAGCTCAAACGGTATCCGGGCGTAGGTCAAGGGCTTCGCGAACTAATTTCCACCAAATTCCATAATTTCGGATACCCGATCGGTAAATCAACTTACCCAAGTCATGTATAATCATAATCTAGTCCCAAATAAATTAAAAGCCCAAAAAATTAAAGCCCGAAACCACCTGGGCGTAGGGTTAGAGTTTCACGAACAGAATTTCACATAATTCTACCAAATGGGGTACCCAGTCGATGAATTAACTTATGGGGGATATGGGTAATCATATTCTAGTCCTAATTCATGCAAAAGCCCCAAAAATCAAAGGCCGGAATCCACTCGATTGCGCATGAACAGTACACGCGCCTGGGTGAGGGTTTTCGGATGTGCATAACGGTGAGGAAATAATGAATCGGACGACGAATTTCACATTTATAGATAATTATACTATGGGCATCACAATGATTTCCATGGGGTTGGGTATCGGGACAAAATGCTCGAAGGAGATCGGATGAAAATCAATAGAAACGGAAGAAAAATGGTATAGATGTACTTGCCTCGACGTGCTCTACGATTTCTCTAACTATCTCGAAGCCAGATTCGGACTCCATGGCTTGATCTCCTTCTTTCTCTCTGTTGTTCATCGCCCTCTCTCTCTCTAAAAGGGTTTGGTTGTATGGGAAAATGAAAATCGCGAAATAGCACAGAGGTTTAAAATGGCCTGGCACTCGAGCGCGTGGCAAGCGCAGCCCTACTGCCAAGGCCGGCTCAAGCGCGCGGCGAGCACAGCCAAATCCGGATTCTGTGCTTTCCGTGGGCTCAAGCCCACGGAGGGCACGGGTCAGGCCCGCAACAAGCCTGCAGCAAGCCTACTTTGCATTTTTACCGTTCAGGACCTATTTTGACCATTCTAACCAAATCTTTCACATCATTGGACCTTATTTTCGATTATATAACCTTAATAAGTCATGATTATCACAATTTAGGACCCGAAATCTTGTCGACGAATCAACATTTCACAGTTTATAATTTCGATTACCGATTTACTAATTTCGATTCTTTGAGCTTTTCAATCCGTTCCTCCCGTACCTTTTGAACACAATTCACCTATTTTAACTTAATTACCTCCCAATTATCATATTCCGGAACTCAGGTCATCACATTCTCCCCCACTTATAAAAATTTCATCCTCGAAATTTGACGAATCTCAAAATCCCCGAGTCAGAGGCAATCTCCCAAGCATTCCCAATCACCTCTTCGGTCAGATGATTATCTCAGAAAACTTCAAGCATTGAATTGTTCTGATCCTTATTACCCTTTTCATTCTATCAAAACCTAAATTGAAACCTCCTTATGGGGATAAGCTTTAAATTCCCCTAGATAATTTATCACAATCACTTATTTACTTCCACATGTGACGGAACGGATTTTTTTTTTCCTCAAAAGTTTCCGTCAAACAGATAACACAATTAACGGTCTAAATATAAGGCAAGACTTCTACAGAAATTTTGGCAGAGTCCCTTTTGTAACTGGATGAAAAACCCAAAATACAACCCTGTAAAATCATCCATGACAAGCACATAACTATCCATCATTCACAATTCCTACAACAATCATTCACAGGATCACATGTGCCATCCATGGCACAAATCCATAAAACATTCACTACTCTAACAATTAATATCGAGATGCTATCTAGAACCTGCACAGTAAATCCAGAGTATATAGCGGAAGTAAACTAAGAACCTGCAGAAGTATAGCATTTTCTCTTTTCACAGGTGTACTTATCATATACTTTTTATACAAAAATCCACTTGTTCTAGAACGTCCATAACCATAAGAACAGTATACAAAAATGACGTTTCTAGCTAAGCCTTTACGTCAACAGGATCCTCCAAAATAGCTCCAATATACGGTGGTCCTCAAAAGTCTTCAAGCAACTCCTCTCTGTTTACTCTTTTTCATCAGGCAGTAGCTCTACTGTCTCATCTAGAGGGGGAAAATACTAAAACAGTGAGCCAAGGCCCAGCAAGGTACATGCATATGAACTGTAAAACGGTTATGCCAAAACGATCATATAACTATGCAGAACCAGAATATTTAATCAAAACAGTAAAGACATGCTATAACGATATCAAATCTCATGCTTCGTAAATCATTACACTATAGACTGTAAATCAATAATTATAAACTTTACTGATGCATGGTAAAACTGAAAACAATACTCTATACTGTTCACTGTCATCTTTTCACGGTATACGTTTCATTGTCATCTTTTCATCAGATGATACTCTATCATCTTTTAACTGTACAATACATTTTCATCTTTTACTGTAACATATCTTAATAATTTCAGACCCGGCTAGAGTACCCTACTAGCGGAAGGGGGTGAATGATCGAGGATAGATTGTGTTCAGTCCACACAATCAAGGCCTATCATGTCATATATATCCCATCGTGAGGAATATCTGTACTGTGTGCCACCTGAAGGTCGGCCTATGTTCCTCCTGGCTTAACGCCCTTGAGGACAGGGCAGACCATGAATCGCTCCATGGACAGAGTTATCCTCGATTACCACCGTAAGTTCTAAGGTCTCACCCAAGGACTTACCTGGACTGTCAGTCTCGGGTCCTAAAATAACTATAATGGAAATCATCTCTTTATCAAAAATCCCATTTTCGAAATCAAACTTTCACAATATACTTTCAGCACTTCTTTAAATTTACATGGAAATTTTATCGGTATACGATCATTCATATTCTCGAAAACAAATTATATTGAAAGTTACACATCGATGTCAATTAACTTTCATATAACTGGAGCTTTGGTTAAAAATCACTAAAACCTCTTCATTTTCATACTTAGCACATCGCCAAAACCTTCAGACTCAAATCGATCACTAAACAAGTCTTATTTCATGAAATCAAAGCTATAAATCCAAATATACATACTCAATCATGCATTTAAACCATAAATCCCCAAAATTTCGAGTTAGGGTTTGGCCATATTTTTTCAATGTCAAAATAAACACATAACACATGTTCATGCAAGAAATCGGAGCCAAATACTTCAATAAACATGAACAAACATGAAATCTAACCGATTAATCGAAGGAAATATACTTCATTTACTATAAACATGCCTCAACATCATTTTCGTCCATTTTAAGGCAAAATAAACGGTAAAAATGAAAAATAACGTCCGAGGTACACTTGCCTTGTTGCGGGCTTTCACCTTTTTAACTGGCTCACGGATGGATTCGGGCTCCCAGGCCTCGTTCTCCCTTCTTCTCTCTCTAAGTTGGCGCTCTCTCTCTCTCCTCAAACCCTAAAATCGTGTGAAATGAGGAGGGGAGAGCTGCGCGCGTCTTTATGTATCGCGCAGCCGCTCGAGCAAGGCGCAAGGCTTCGGGCAGTCCGCCGCTCGAGCAGGCTCGGGCATGCAGCAAGCGGCCTTGCCACTGGTTTTTGCGCTCGATAGGAGGGCTCGAGCCCACAGCAAGCGCCACTCGGCTGCTTGCTGAATTCGGGCATCTTCCAACTTTTTACTTTTAACTACCACCTTTTTACTACATGCATAGCCTCTTACTGATTTCAATCACCTTAATCACATCTAGTTATTACGTTCTTAGTTTCAGGTCCTCACACCACATTTACGATACCTGGGAAAAACTTCACACTAATCTACCAAGTTTTAGGGCAACATAAACCTATTAATTCCCTACGACTTAGCTCAAGTACCCAATCGGTTGAAAATTCTTACTTTAATTTATGCTAAATCTCAATTATCCCGATTGTAAGTATATCCCCTTGCCATGTATCGATAATTTATTTGATCAATTGTAAGGATCTCGAGTGTTCTTAAAAATTGATTTGAGGTCTTGTTATTATCAATTGAGGATTAAGCTAGAAAATGTGGCTAAGACTGCTTTTTGGACATGTTATGGCCACTATGAGTTCCTTGTTATACCTTTTGGCCTCACGAATACCCCTGCTGCATTTATGGATATGATGAATAGGGTGTTTAGGCCGTATTTAGATAAATTTGTGGTGGTTTTATTGATGACATCATGATATATTGAAAGGATTATGAGGAGCACGAGACTCACTTGAGGATGGTACTTCAGGTGCTCCGTGAGGAAAAATTGTATGCTAAGCTGAGTAAATGTGAATTATGGCTTGAGAAGGTGATGTTTTTGGGGCAAGTAATTTCTGATGGTAGTATTTTTGTGGATCCAAGGAAGGTGAAAGCTATTACGAACTAGAGTAAGCCAACTTCTGTGACTGAGGTTAGGAGCTTTCTAGGCATGGCAAGCTATTACAGGCATTTTGTAGAAAATTTCTCACAGATTTCCATGCCTTTGACTTAGCTACTGAAAAAGGAGGCTAAGTTTGAATGGACTAAGGAATGTAATCTGAGTTTTTAGGAGTTAAAAGATCGTTAGACTACCGCCCCGGTATTAATCATTCCAGAGGGTTCAGGAGGTTTTGAGGTATACTATGATACCTCTAAGGCGGGTTTGGGTTGTGTATAGATGCAACATGGTAAAGTTGTAGCTTATGGGTCTAGACAACTGAAGGTGCATGAAAAAACTACCTGACTCATGATTTGGAGCTAGCTGCTGTTGTGTTTGCCTTAAAAATTTAGAGACATTACTTGTATGGTGAAAGGTTCCTTGCGTATTTGATCACAAAAGCTTGAAGTACCTATTTTCACAAAAGGAATTTAATATGTGGCAAAGAAGGTAGCTTGATTTCTTAAAAGATTATGACTATGAAATATAGTATAAGCCGGGGAAGGCAAATGTAGTTGTAGATGAATTGAGCCGTCGATCGGGTTATGTGGCTATGTTGCCAGTTAAGCAGATGAAAATATTGGATTATCTGAAGTAATGTGATATCCAACATCATACTTGGGGTGATAGGATGCTCCAATCTTATCTTCAGATCCAACCGGCGGTAATTAATGAAGTTAAGGAGAAGCAAGTTAATGATTTGTTCCTTGTGAATATTGTAAGTGATCGGAATAGGGACTCTCGAGTTGATTTTAAGGTTTGAACTGATGGAGTATTGAGGTTCAGAGACCGATTATGTCTACTGGATGATAGGGAACTGAAGGAGAAGATTTTGAAGGAGGCTTATAGGTCCCGATTTACCATCCACCCTGGGATGAATAATATGTATTAGGATCTGAAGAAAACTTTATGGTGGAGGAATCTAAAGAGGGATATTATGGCTTATGTGGAGAAATGCTTAGTATATCAGCAACTGAAAGCTAAAAGGAGAAAGCCTTCTGGGTTGTTACAACCACTATCGATCCGAGCTGAAAATGGGAAAATGTTATTATGGATTTTATATCTTGTTTGCCGAGGACTCTCAGGAACCATGATGCCATTTGGGTTATAGTTGATTGGTTGATGATATCATCTCATTTCTTGGTGATCAGGATGACGTATTCTCATGATAGACTGGCCCAGTTATATGTGAATGAGATTGTGACGCTCTATGGAGTTCCTGTCTCTATTGTGACTGATAGAGATCCTTGTTTTGTCTCGAGATTTTAGGAGAGTTTGCATAAGGAGTTGTAGATGGAATTGAAGTTCAGTACTGCGTATCACCCCCAAATTGATGGTCAATCAGAGTGTACCATTCAAATTCTTGAGGATATGTTGAGGGCCTCGGTGTTGGAAATGAAAAGGACTTGGGATAGTTATTTGGCACTGGTTAAATTTGCATATAATAACAGCTATCAGGTTAGTATTGGTATGGTGCCTTTTGAAGCATTGTATGGGAAGAAGTGCAGATCGCCAATTCACTGGGAGGATACCGGAGATAGGAGGATTTTAGGTCCTAAAATCATAAAAGAAACTACGAAGAAAATTAAACTGATTTATGATAATCTGAAAGTCACACAAAGAAGATAGAAAAGTTATGCAGATTAGAGGAGGAAAGAATTGAGCTTTGAGGCAGGAGATTTTATTTTTCTGAAAGTTTCACCATCCAAGGGAACATATAGGTTCGGGATAAAAGGAAAACTGAAGCCGCGGTTCATAGGTCCATTTGAGATTCTAGAGAGGATAGGGGAGGTAGCTTACTGGTTGGCACTATCACCTAATCTAGCGGACATACATAATGTATTCCATGTATCGATGCTTCGGAAGTATGTCTACGATCCTACACACGTGATTGAGTATAAGCCCTTGACTATTGACAAGGATTCAACCTATGTCGAGGAGCCGATACAGATTCTGGATCGTAAGGATCAGAGGTTGCGCACTAAAATCATTCTCCTAGTGAAAGTACTCTGGAGAAATCATTCATCGGAGGAGGCCACCTGGGAGCGCGAGAAGGAAATCTGAAGTGAATATCCTCACTTATTTTCTTGAGGTATGTGGCTCTATTTAATTTTAAAGATGAAATTTCTTTAATTGGGGGAGAGTGTGAGATCTCGACGCCAAAACTTGACAATTACGGATTAATTATGTGGATGGAAATCATATTTAGGTTAAAAAATGTGAAAAAACTTTGTATCGAAGCAAAATAGGGTGAAATGGGACAAAGGAGCGCAGAGCGCTCGAGCAGTGCTGGAGCGCCTACTAGGTGCAAAATTGATAGCGCCCGCTCGCGGATCACTCGAGGTGAGGCGGGAGCGGCCCCCGACTACAAGCAGGGCGCTCGAGCACCACTGGGGCGCTGCTTGAGCGCACTTTTGCTCAAGTCACCACTTGAGTACTACTCGATCGGCGCTTGAGCGGCGGTCACATGGACCTGCACATGCCCCTTTTCTCCTGCATTTTAAATGGAAAATTTAGGGATTTTGGGGGTCATTTTCAGCAGCCCTAACAAAACATGAAGGAGAGAAGATAGAAGGAGAGGAAAAGAAAGGAAAGGAAAAATCTACTGTACAGTCCCGATCCGAGTCACGGTAATTATAGATCGAGCTCAGGCAAATGTACCTTTGATATTATTTTTTATTTTTACAGCTTTTCTATATCTCAAAAATGGTATTTATGCTTTAAATCCATGGTTCCGCATGTTTACTGTAAATAATACTTGTTTTTCCTGATTAATCGGACAGATTTCATGTTTACATATGTATACTGCAATATCTAGCTTTGATTTTGTGTAAATGCATATGTTTGGTGTCTGTTTATCGTCCAGAAATTTTAACAAAACCCTAAGCACGAAATTGAAGGAATTTAATGGTTTTAATCCAAAATTTCTGATATGTAAAAGTTAATCTGTGACGTGATAATATCCAGCATGTGATTTATATCTGAAAATTTTATACTGATTTGTACTGCTAAACTTCTGAGGAATTCTGAACTGAAAGTGAAGGGTTTCAAACTGTTATTGTATATTCTTAGATGAAACTGAACGGTTTCAAATTGTTTCTGTATATTCTGAAGCGAAATTAAATGATTATAAACTATTACTGTGTATTCTAAAACTAACTGAAGTGTTATTGTGAAACTCTAATTGAATTTTAAAGCTGAAAAGGTTTTCAGTTATGAAATAAGAAGAAAAAATATTTCTGATATAGTTAATTAGGACCCGGGACTGATATACAGTCAGGTTGGATTCTCCAACATGCTTTAGAACGTTATGGTGGTAATCAAGGATAACTCTATTTATGGAGTTATATGTGGTCCGTCATTCCTCAGGGTGTTAACCTAGAGGGTAGTTACTATTACTGGCTGGCACCCCTGTCCTGAATCCCCAGAGAGGGGATAGATCCCGCAAGGAGGGATCTCTTGTTCCTGTTTCTAGCCTTGGATTGTGTGGAGTGAACACAATCTATCATCGATTATTCGCCCCCTTCGCTAGTAGGGTCTACTGGCAAAATCCTTTACTAATAGAAAAGGGATTTTCTATAATTTATAGAATTGAGATCGATTTCTGCTTTTTGAAGCCTATTTTATCGATTTATTATTAACGAAGCATGATTACACTGATTTATGATTTCCGAAGCTTGAGTGTTTCTATCCCTTGACAGTTCTGTAACATTTTGTATCATGTTCTGCTATAGTTTCTGTAAATCACTACTTTAGAGTATTTATACTTTAACATTTATCTGTATCTATTTTTCTATATTCTGTTCTACATGAAAGTTTTTCTGTATACCTGCATAAGCTTTATTGGTTTTCGACTAACTATTTTACTATTTACCTTCAAGATAATACTGTAAAGCTAGTACCGGACGAGAATGAGTAAGTTAAAGCCTTGCTTGAAGACTCTCGGAAGGCTTGAAGTTATTTTAGAGAAACAGTTGAATTGTAAAGACCTGATTTTTAATATATGGTTTTGTATATGGATATTTTGCATATGGATTTGTGAATATGGAATGTATGTGATACATGTGATGAAATAGAAATCGTGCTTCTGTAGGTTTATAACTCTGCTTCCATTATATGTTTTATGGATTCTATACGAGTCCTAGATGACATTTCTATTATGAACTGTTAATATAGTGGATAGAAAATGTGAAATGCAAGCCGTAGGAAATGATACGGCGTCTGTGATCCTGTGTCTGAAAGGAGAATTTCTGCTTGCAGATATGATGATGTTATTTTATATGTTTGCAGGTTGTAAGCAGGTTCTAGCAGGTTCTGTATTTATATTTTGCCTAATTTTAGGGGTGACTCTATCTGTTTTTTTCTAGAACTTTAGGTTGTTAAATGGGCTTAGGTTTCTATTTTTCTGGAATGATGAAAAGATTCTGAGGATAACAAAACCAGTCCGTCACATCGCTCTATCAAGCAGCGTGTGTGGAAGCTACTGGAATTGGTTCCTTCCTTTGCGCTCGAGCGAGCGGTGTGCATGCCCCTTTCCAAAGTAATCTGTTTTTGGCGCTCGCTGCTGGGCTCAAGCCAGTAGCGAGCCCAGCTCTGCTACTAGCTGCACTAAGGCTAATTTTTCACTTTTTTTAATTTTTACTTATCCCAAATTTAATCATATCAGTTAATTACTAGAATTAACTATGTTTTAGAAACCTGTACCTTAAACCAATCGCCACAATAATCACACTGGTGCACCAACGTTGCAACTTCGGTACAATGCCAGTTCAGAAAGGATGCCAACTAAGAACCAAATTACAACCATAAAAATACCTGCGAAAGCTACTACATCTATCAATGAGCAGCAAAAACTAACTATACGTCCATCAAGCATCAAACTTGCATATATGACCACGAGTATCAAAATATATAATACAATATCCATGCCTTATACAAAATAACAAAACTAAGTCCTCAAAAGCTTTCCAATCCGTATCAGCTGCCTATCCTGTGCTTATATCCTACTCAGATTCGTCAGGCATAATAGTGCGCTCATCTGAAAGGAAAAAGAAGTAAGGGTGAGCTAATAGCTGTGAGGACCCGAAATCAAAAACTTAATAAGTAGATGTGATTAAGGTGATTAATATCAGTAAGAGGCTATGCATGTAGTGAAAAAGTGGTAGTTAAAAGTAAAAAGTTGAAAAATCCCCGAATTCAGCAAGCAGCCGAGTGGCGCTCGCTGGGAGCTCGAGCCCTCCTATCGGGCAGAAAAACCAGATCCATTCCGAATCCTTGCCACCCGCTGGCTACTCGAGCCGATCTATCTGGCGGAAAAAACCAGTGCCATTCCGTATCCCTGCCGCTCGCTGGTTGCTCGAGCTCCGCTCGAGCAGCTGGGTGCCAAAAGTCGAGCACTCGTTGGCTGCAGGCGCAGTATAAAAACGCGATCTGATTTCTCTCCTCTCATTTTCGCATGGCTTTTGGGTTTTTGAGAGAGAGAGAGCGCCGACCTTAGAGAGAGAAGAAGCGAGAACAAGGCCTGGCAGCCCGAATCCATCCTTGAGTCAGTTATAAAGGTGAAACCTGCGACAAGGCAAGTGTACCTCGGACGTTACTTTTCATTTTTACCATTTATTTTGCTTTAAAGTGGACGAAAATGATGTTAATGCATGTTTAGAGTAAATGAAGCATGTTTCCTTCGATTAATCGGTTAGATTTCATATTTGTTTGTGTTTATGGAAGTATTTGGCTTCGATTTCATGCGTGAGCATGTGTTATGTGTTTATTTTGACATTGAAAGAACATGGCTAAACCCTAACTCGAAATTTTGGTGATTTGTGGTTTAAATGCATGATTGAGTATATATATTTGGATTTATAGCTTTGATTTCATGAAATAAGACTTGTTTAGTGATCGATTTGAGTCCGAAGGTTTTGGCGAAGTGTTAAGTACGAAAATGAAGATGTTTTGATGAGTTTTAACCATAGCTTCTGTTATATAAAAGTTAATTGACATCGATGTGCAACTTTCAGTATAATTTATTTTTGAAAATATGAACGAACGTATACCGACGAAATTTCTATGTGGATTTAAAGAAGTGCTGGAATTGTGTTGTGAAAGTTTGATTTCGAAAATGGGATTTTCGATAAAGAGATGATTTTCGTTACAGTTATTTTAGGGCCCGAGACTGACTACAGTCCAGGTAAGTTCTTGGGTGAGGCCTTAGAACTTACGGTGGTAATCGAGGATAGCTCTGTCCATGGAGCGATTCATGGTCTGCCCTGTCCTCAAGGGCGTTAAACCAGGAGGGACATAGGCCGACCTTCGGGTGGCACACAGTACAGATATCCCTCGGGATGGGATATATATGACATGATATGACATGATAGGCCTTGGATTGTGTGGACTGAACACAATCTATCCTCGATCATTCGCCCCTTCCGCTAGTAGGGTACACTGGCAGGGTCTGAAATTGTTAAGATATGTCACAGTAAAAGATGAAAATGTATTAAACAATGAAAAGATGAGAGAGTATCATCTGATGAAAAGATGATAATGAATCGTATACAGTGAAAAGAGGACAGTGAACAGTATAGAGTATTATTTTCAGTTTTACCATGTATCAGTAAAGTTTATAGTTATTGTTTTACAGTCTATAGTGTAATGATTTATGAAGCATAAGATTTAATATCGTTATAGTATGTCTTTACTGTTCTTTTTTAGATGATGTTTGATTAAACATTCTGGTTCTACATGGTTATATGATCGTTTTGGCATAACTATTTTACAGTTCATATGCATGTACCTTGTTGGGCCTCAGCTCACTGTTTTAGTGTTTTTCCCCCTCCAGATAAGACAGTAGAGCTTTTACTTGACAAAAAAGAATAATCAGGGAGAGAAGCTTCTTGAAGACTTTTGAGGACCATAGCACATTGGAGCTATTTTGGAGGAGCCTGTCGATGTAAAGGCCTAGCTGCATATGATTTTTGTATACTGATCTTGTGATTATTGATATCTTAGAACATGTCGATATTTGTATAGAAAGCTCATGATGTGTATGATAGTAGAAGAGAAAATGCTAGGTTTTTGCAGGTTCTTAGTTTACTTCCGCTATATACTCTGGATTTACTGTGCAGGTCCTAGATGACATCTCGTTATTAAACTGTTAGAGTAGTAAATATTTTTATGGATTTGTGCCATGGATGGCACATGTGATCCTGTGAATATTTGTTGTAGGAATTATGAATGATGGATAGTTGTGTGCTTGTTATGGATGATTATACAGGGTTGTATTTTTGGGTTTTTTATCCTATTACAAAGAAGACTCTGCCGAAATTTCTGCAGGAGTCTTGCCTTATGTTTTTGACCGTTAATGGTATTGCTGTTTTGACGGAAGCTTTTGAGGACAAAAAAAAATCCGTTCCGTCATAATTGATATCAGAGAATTGAGATGCCTTAAGAATCGATCGATCGAAAAGCGGAAGCATGGGTTTCAATCTCTGAATAGAATTCCTGTAGGAATAAGTAGAGGAAGCTAAGACAGTTAGGACCTTTAAGAGATTGGTTCTTAAGATTGGTTAGAAATTTCTTAAAGTTATTGAATACTTCTTTCTCATTCATTGGATCCTTGTCCTTATATTCATGTGTTTGCCTTGATTATAGGATGGCAAGTAGAAGAGGTGGGAGAAATGGTCGCGGTGGCGTTAACACGCCTTATGATAGAGAGGCGGCCTACATCAATTTACTGGAGAGGATGACTAATGTAGTAGAGCATGTCGAGCAAAAGCACATGGCTTTGAATCCTGCACCTGAGCCAACTCCGACACCTCCTGGACCTACAACTTATGATAGGTTCACAGCTGAAAGAGCACCGGGCTTCCCAGGAAAGCCTGATCCGGCTGAGGTGGACGTGTGGATGAAAAGAATGAAGAAGATATTCGATGTGCTTGGCTGTACTGACCGAGAAAAGGTCACTTTTGCTGCATATAAACTGGAGGGTGAAGCGGATAGTTGGTGGGACATGCAGAAATGGGAGATGGGAGTGCCCACTGAAGCTATCACCTGGGAGATGTTTGAGGAGGCATTTCTAGAAAAGTATTTTTCATCCAGTTTCCGAGATCAGAAAGAACAAGAGTTCATGAGGCTGAGACAAGGGACCATACCGTTAAAGAATATGATGCCAAGTTCATGGAGTTGTCTCGCTTTGCACCATTTTATGTAGAGGATGAGCAGAGGAAAGCTAAAAATTTCCTCCAAGGGCTACGAGATGATATTAGAAAGTTATTGTCTGTTTTGAAGTTTCAGACTTACGCCGAGATCTTGGACAGAGCTACGATCTACGAGAAGGAGGCAGAAATGGAAAGGTTCTATGCAAAGAGAACCGCCAACCAAGCAGGAGTAAGTACGGGATCAACTGTAGGGTCTTCTGGACCGTTCAAGAAGACCAGGGTGGCTGACAAGGAAAAAAGTATTATACCGGCTCAATCAGTAACTGGTACTAAAGTGTCGACGGATGATTGTACCTTCTGTGGGAGGAGACATCCGGGACAAGAATGCCGTAAATTGACGGGAGCATGTTTTAGTTGTGGAAAGAAAGGCCATCTGTACAGAAACTGTCCATCACTTTCGAGGCTAGATGGAAAGAAGCCTACTGTCTCGGTAAAGGCCTTCGCAGTGACTATTCAAGATCCAGAGGCATCTCCGAATGTAGTAGAAGGTACCCTTTCTATTTGTGGAGTTTCTGCATCCATATTATTTGACTCGGTATCTACCCGTTCCTTTATTTTCCCGTGATTTGCATGCTGTATCGTATCTGCCCCATGTGTTTTGGATTATGGATTATCTGTATGTACTCCCATCGGATCATCTGTGGTTACTGATGTTATGTATCCGGAATGTATGGTTGAGGTGAGTGGGAACCATCTGGTTGTGGATTTAGTGTTATTAGACATGGGTGATTTTGATGTGATTCTTGGGATGGATTGGCTGGCCAAGTACCATGCCAGTATCGACTGTTTCCTGAAGTAGGTTTGTTTTAACATTCTTGGGATGGAGCCCTTTTACTTTCAGGGGATTAAGAAAAAGGGGATACCTATGTTGATCTCTGCTCTATATGCCAAGCATTTGATGAGTAGTGGATGTAAAGCTTATTTGGCATATGCCTGTACTACTGGGAGCCATAGTGTGCCGGCTAAGGATATCCTTGTTGTTTGTGACTTTGAGGATGTATTTCCAGAGGAGTTACCTGGATTGCCTCCACACCGGGAAATTGAGTTTGAGATTGTTGTTGTTCCTGGTGTTAGTCCGGTTTCAAAATCCCCCTATCGTATGGGTCCGGATGAATTGAAGCAGTTGAAGTTGCAACTACAGGAGCTTTAGATAAGGGTTTTATCAGACCGAGTGTATCTCCCTGGGGTGCACCGGTGTTGTTTGTAAGGAAGAAAGACGGGTCTTTGCGCTTGTGTGTTGACTATCGTGAATTGAATAAGGTCACGATTAAAAACAAATACCCTCTACCGCGCATTGATGATTTATTTGATCAGTTGCAAGGGTCGCGAGTGTTTTCAAAGATTGATTTGAGGTTTGGTTATTACCAACTGAGGATCAAGCCGGAGGATGTAGCTAAAACAGCTTTTCGGACATGTTATGGCCATTATAAGTTTCTTATCATGCCCTTTGGTCTTATAAATGCTCCAGCTGCTTTTATGGACTTGATGAATAGGATTTTCAGGCCGTACTTAGATAAATTTATGGTGGTATTCATTGATGACATCTTGATTTGCTCAAAGGATCATGAGGAGCACGAAATTCATTTGAGGAAGGTACTCCAGGTGCTCCGCGATGAGAGACTGTATGCCAAACTGAGTAAGTGTGAGTTCTGGCTCGAAAAGGTGATGTTCTTGGGATATGTAACTTCTGATGGTGGCATTTCTGTAGATCCCAAGAAAATAGAGGCTATTACAAGTTGGAGCAGACCAACTTCTGTGACTGAGGTTAGGAGCTTTCTGGGTATGGTGGGATATTACAGGCACTTTGTAGAGAATTTTTCTCAGATTGCTATGCCTCTGACTCGGTTGCTGAAGAAAGAGGCTAAGTTTGTGTGGATAGAAGAGTGTGATCCGAGCTTCTAGGGGCTAAAGGATTATTTGACCACCGCTCCGGTGCTGATTATTCCAGAGGGTTCTGGAGGCTTTGAGGTGTATTACGACGCTTCTAAGGCGGGTTGAGGATGTGTGTTGATGCAGCACGGTAAAGTCGTGGCATATGGATCTAGACAATTGAAAGTACACGAGAAAAATTATCCTACCCATGATCTTGAACTTGCTGCTGTGGTCTTTGCATTGAAAATTTGGAGACATTATCTATATGGCGAGAAGTTCCTTGTGTATTCCGATTATAAGAGTTTGAAGTACTTATTCCCACAAAAGGAACTCAATATGAGGCAAAGGAGATGGCTCGATTTTCTGAAGGATTATGATTGTGAAATACAGTACAAGTCAGGAAAGGCCAACGTGGTAGCAGATGCCTTGAGTCGCCGATCGGGCTATGTGGCGCACCTACAGGTCAAACAGATGGAGATGTTAGATTATTTGAAGCAGTGCGATATCCAACGCTATGCCAAAGGTAATAGAATGCTCCTGTCGTATTTCTAGATTCAACTAGAGGTAGTTGGTGAAGTCAAGGAGAAACAGGTGAATGATTTGTTCCTCATGGATATTGTTAATGATTTGAGTAAGGAGTCTCGGGCTAATTTTAACATCCGGGCTGATGGTGTGTTGAGATTTACAGATCGATTATGTGTACCAGATAATAAAGGATTGAAGGAGAAAATCTTGAAGGAGGCTCACCGGTCTCGGTATACAATCCACCCGGGAACGAATAAAATATATCAAGATCTGAAAAAGACCTTCTGGTGGAGAAACATGAAGAGGGATATCATGGCCCATGTGGAGAAATGCCTAGTGTGTCAGCAACTGAAGGCCGAGAGGAGGAAGCCTTCTTGACTGTTACAACCAATGCCCATCCCGAGCTGGAAATGGGAGGACATTGCTATGGATTTTATATCAAGTTTGCCGAGGACTCCTAGGAATCATAACGCCGTGTGGGTTATAGTTAATCGGCTGACGAAATCAGCCCACTTTTTGGCGATCAGGACGACCTATTCGCGTGATAGATTGGCTCAGTTGTACGTGAATGAGATCGTGAGGCTTCATGGAGTTCCTGCCTTCATTGTGTCTGATAGAGATCCACGTTTTGTCTTGAGGTTCTGGGAGAGCTTGCATAAGGAGTTGGGAATAGAATTGAAGTTTAGTACCGCGTATTACCCCCAGACCGATGGCCAATCTAAACGTACCATTCAGATTCTCAAGAACATGTTGAGGGCTTCTGTTTTGGAGATTGGAGGAACTTGGGATACTCACCTGGCACTAGCTGAATTCGCTTATAATAACAGCTACCAAGCTAGTATCGGCATGGCACCGTTTGAGGCGTTGTATGGGAGAAAGTGTAGGTCACCTATTCATTGGGAGGAAACTGGAGATAAAAGAATTTTGGGCCCTGAGATTATGAAAGAAACAACAGAGAAGATTAAGGTGATCCACGATAATTTGAAGGTTGCTCAGAGCCAACAGAAGAGTTATGCGGACAAGCGGAGGAAAGGGCTGAGTTTTGAGATAGGAGATCTTGTGTTTCTAAAGGTCTCACTGTCAAAGGGCACATTCCGGTTTGGAGTAAAGGGAAAGTTGAAACCCCGGTTCATTGGCCCTTTTGAGATTCTGAAAAGGGTTGGGGAGGTAGCCTATAGGTTGGCGTTACCACTGACTCTTGCAGGCGTACACGATATATTTCATGTATCGATGCTTCGAAAGTACATCAACGATCCAGCGCATGTGATTGACTACGGGACTTTGTCCATTGACAAGGACTTGTCCTATATTGAGGAGCCATTACAAATCTTAGACGGAAAGGATCAAAGGTTGCGAACGAAGTCCATCCCCCTGGTACAAGTGCTTTGGAGGAATCATTCACCGGAGGAGGCCACTTGGGAGCGCGAAGAGGAGATCCGAGACAAGTATCCTCACTTGTTCCCTTGAGGTATGTACTTTACTCAATTTCGAGGATGAAATTTCTTTAAGTGGGGGAGAATGTGAGGACCCGAAACCGAAAACATAATAACTAGATGTGATTAAGGTGAGTAATATCAGTAAGAGGGTATGTATGTAGTGAAAAAGTGGTAGTTAAAAGTGAAAAGTTGGAAAATCCTCGAATTCAGTAAGCAGTCGAGTGGTGCTCACTGGGCGCTCGAGCCCTCATATCGGGCAAAAAAACCAGATCCATTATGAATCCTTTCCACCCGCTGGCCGCTCAAGCAGATCTATCGGGCGAAAAAACAAGTGCCATTCCGAATCCCTGCCGCTCGCTGTTTGCTTGAGCTCCGCTCGAGCGGCTGGGTGCCGAAAGTTGAGCGCTTGCTGGCCGCTCGAGCTCCCCTCGAGCAGCAGGCGCAGTATAAAAACGCGATCTGATTTCTCTCCTCTCATTTTCGCATGGGTTTAGGGTTTTTGAGAGAGAGAACGTCGACCTTAGAGAGAGAAGAAGGGAGAACAAGGCCTGAGAGCCTGAATCCATCCTTGAGTCAGTTATAAAGGTGAAAGCCCGCGACAACGCAAGTGTACCTCGGACGTTACTTTTCGTTTTTACCATTTATTTTGCTTTAAAGTGGACGAAAATGATGTTAATGCATGTTTAGAGTAAATGAAGCATGTTTCCTTCGATTAATCGGTTAGATTTCATGTTTGTTCATGTTTATGGAAGTATTTGGCTCCGATTTCATACATGAGCATGTGTTATGTGTTTATTTTGACATTGAAAGAACATGGCCAAACCCTAACTCGAAATTTTGGGGATTTATGGTTTAAATGCATGATTGAGTGTATATATTTGGATTTATAGCTTTGATTTCATGAAATAAGACTTGTTTAGTGATCGATTTGAGTCCGAAGGTTTTGGCGAAGCGCTAAGTACGAAAATGAAGAGGTTTTGATGAGTTTTAACCATAGCTTCTGTTATATGAAAGTTAATTGACATCGATGTGCAACTTCCAGTATAATTTATTTTTGAAAATATGAACGAACGTATACCGACGAAATTTCCATGTGGATTTAAAGAAGTGCTGAAATTGTGTT